>VWYI01001412.1:1025-36819 GCA_013399455.1 Anthoscopus minutus | reverse complement strand
AAGATGAATTTTGACTAAATACACATGAAATAAAGTGTACTTATCTTATTGAAGCAAATTTATTTAACATTGAAATGAAACCTAAAAGTGACAACAATATTTTTTGACAATTTTCCCTACCCCCCAAAAAAAGGAGAAAAACCAAAAATCCACAAGCTTTTATGAACATTTATATATTAATGAATCATGTTTTTCCAAGGAAAACATTACCTGGAACAAATATTTTTAGCCACTGTTTTCTGTGGTGGTTATTTATTTATTTATTTATTTATTTTCTCCAGCTTCTGTTCCTGTCAGTTACGCTGCCTTTCAATTTCTTTTCAGTAATTTGTGGTTCAGGTGGCTCTGTATAAGTTGGCTGATTGTAAACCTACGAACCTGTTGGCCTAACCTATAAAATGTGTATTTCATGATGCGGTCCTTTTGTATTTTATGCATGGGCTGGTGCCGCAGTCTGTCTTCCAAATGCAGTCGCCAAGATTGTGACCCACAGGAAGGCCAGGAAGAAGGCAGTGTTTTAATGTTAATGAGCCTGAACCTAGAGACACCTTGCAGGAAAACTCACACCATAGCTGAAACAATTTTTCCTTCTTGTTTACATTACCAGTTCTCTTGTTATGCGATAATCAAGTCCATGTGCTTATCCTGTACTGGAGCCTGACTCCTGGGGCCAGATGCAATTAATATGCTCCTCTGTTAGATTAGTGACTTAATTAAAGCAACACTACCACCACTTCTCCAGTGTTTCAAGAAGTATCACTGCAACATCCCTGATGTTGCAAGGTGATAGAGCAGGAAATCTGTCAGGTCTGTTGTCACTAAGCATAATCATCTTGTTATACTCTTGCAATGAAAGGAACTTCTAATTCTTAAAGTTTAAAATCCTGAGGACTGTTTCTTGTGAGGTTTCTCCTGTTTTAAATATATCTTGTGTTTTTCCTCAATACCCTTTTTATCCTGTTTTTCTGTCTGCCTTCAAAACCACTAAGAACTTTCAAAATGACGTGTCTGTTCCGAAATAATGCCTTTGGTAACACTTCTGTTATCTTTAATTTTTTTTTTTAGACCATTGAGTGACAGAAAATAAAATTACCTCTCAAAACTCTGTGGATCAGTTCGTGGGAATAGACACTTCTCTCTATTCAATGGTTTCTTTGATCTCAGAGCTCACCCACCTGTTCTTGTAGAATGGTTTTCCAGATTGCTAGATTTAATTGCTCACTTCAGGATAATTATTATAGAGAACAATTCTGAAAGAATGCATGTTTCCCTGCAGTCTGAAATTCTGTGTAGGCATTCTTATCTCCAATTAGTGGCACTGACAGTCACTTGAAATTTAAATTTAGACAAAGGCCTCTTCCATCTTTTTCATAGACACGTGGCATAGGATTTTTCTTACTCAGTGGAAACCTAGATAGATATGATGGAAGTTGTCAAATTGTCATAAGGTGGAGACAATTCAAAAGCAGTATATCACAAAAGCTATGTTATAGAATTATTTAAATATGCCTCTTTTAGAAATTATAATTATCTTAAATTGTGTCACTGAACCCTACTCAAAAACTCCTCCATGTTTTAAACACAGTCACTTAAAAAAATTAGCAAGTGGAATATAACTATATCTCAGTGGGATTATAGAAGGTTAAGATGACACTTTACACTTATAAATGCAGGGTAAGAGATCTGCAACTTGGAAGGCATAAAAGAGTTTCATTACATACTCAAAGTTTCTATTTAACCATTCAGTAGGGGCTACATCTCGATTGATGTCAGAGTGATAAAAGATTTATATTACAAAATGTGTGTATAAAGTATAGTCTCTAGTGAGATTGAAAAGTGAAATGATTTATTCGTTAGTATAATTTAAATGTCATCAGTTAAGTTTAAGAGACACATTTGCCGAACAGTGGTAATTCCTACAGTCTTACCAACAGCAAAATATTAAATTTGTTGAAGACATATTGAGGCAAAAAGCAAAAATAAATACAATTCTTTCAAAGAAAATCCAGGCTATTGAAAATATGTGGAAATCTCTCTTCTACAGTTATAACCCTAACTTAAAATATAGATGATACTGGTTAATGTCCACTCTTTAAATAGGAAAAGACATTAATTCCCAAATGGTTTCTGTAGGGATTTACAATGGTTTTAACTTTTAACATCCTAAGTCAGTTTCTAACTCTTTATTTGATTCTAGTATAACCCAAATATTAAGTTTAATCTAAACATATATTTGAATAATGGTGGTTTTTTCTTTCAGTTGAATAATTTCATTCCTACAAGAACTACTCAGAACAAATGGAGTACAGCAGGAAATGGAAAATTTTTGAAATTATTCCCAGGGTTGTTGCACCTTGTTTCTACACATTTTTTTCATGCTGAATACCCTATAATGTCAATACAAGATTTTTCTACTTTTTCTATTGAGAGACTGAGAACTTTGTGTCATATTTTTATACAGATTAAATGTAGGTTCAAACAGAAAGAAAAGAAAAGCCATGTGTTTGATTTGCAGCTTGAGTAGCAACACTGATCTGTGATACTAATTACTGTGACTAAATTTTCCTTGTTTGTCATTCTTCTAAATGTATTTAGTTACGTTTTTCTGAATTAATGACTATACGTCTTGTCATTGCCTGGAAAGTGATGAAAACTTGAAATCCTCTTCTGCACTATGAGTAGATATTTGTGTCTCTTATGAAGTGTGATCACTATTAAAAAGGAGCACTTGCCATTCAAATCTAATGTGACTCTTGTGCGCACATTAATTTGGTGTAAAACAGGATAGGAGATAACAAATTTCCAGTTTTCTTAATAATATTTACCAGCAAAACAGAATCTGAAAAATTTAATTTAAATAATTCTATGCTAATATGTTTATATCTATATTTCAGATATAAACTGATGACTAATATCTTCTCTTGATATTGTTTTCTTTCCTGTTAATATATATGCAATATGTGATGAAACAAAATCACTTCTTTTTACCCAGAAGAATTTCCTCCCACCATATCACAATATTGATGATTCTTGTCTGGTAAAGCAGTAGTTTTATTTTTTCCAACCATTCAGGAGAAAATTTAATAACTAGCCATTATTTTAAATTGGGTCCAAGAACAGCACAAATATTTACCTATGGGCCTCCTTGTGGTACATTTTTGCACTTTGTATTATAGTCACAAAAGCAGTGTCAACTGTGTTAAATAAGAAATAAATTTGAGTGCATAGACAGTGGGATGTATAATGCTTTATTTTATCATTTGCATTGATCATGTAATATAAAGCCAATATAAAAATATATATACACAAAGGAACTAAAATTTTGCATCTAAACCCAGTTTAAAAAAGGAAAGTGGATGTGTTTCTTAAAATAAAAGTAAGCTCAAATACATGTGCCCTTAAAGTGAGTACAAGATTTTCAAAGTTACTCAGATTTCTGTAGGTAATACACCTCTCATTTTACATAGAACACTTACAAAGGAAACTACACAATTTGAAAATTACCAGATATTTTTTGGTCTTCTAGAGGTATAAAATCTCAGGTGCTTAGTTCAATATCACACCTGATCCTCCTACACATGATCCAAAGACATCAGCAAATGCAGATTTTATGGATTTTATTTGGGTTTTTTTGTACCATATAGCTGGAAGTTTTGCTTGTGCTGATGAAATTCTTTAACTAAGTAAGATCTTTGTGGTTTAAGCTCAGTTTTCCCTGAAAGCAACATTAACTGAAAAGATAATTAATATTTTCCTAAAACTAACATTTACTACAGCGTACAGTGTAATTTACAGTTTTTGCAGCTTCAGATTAATCAGACAAAGGCTTGAATTTATCTCTGAATCTTCATAAAGTATTTTAAAAATATTCAATATTTAAGTGAGAGAAGCTCCATTATTAATTCTTAATTGAATGCTTCTATGAAAGACATATTTTAAGTAAACTTTTCTAGTATAAAACTTAATTTCCAAAAGGTAGACATTCAATTTTCTTGACAGAAAGGGAAAATGTGTATGTGGAGAAGAACAAAGGGCAGGAAAAGGGTAAAGGATGACAAAGAAATGCAGCAATGAGAAATCAATATACTTTTGTAAAATAGGGGCAGAATTTACAGACGATCCTTTACCCACTTTCTCCTTCAAGACAACTGAGGAATGCCTCTCCCCTAAGACAACTGAGAGAACAGGAAGACTAAAAATAAAATGCATTTGAATTGAATGATGTGAAAAACCCTTCTAAAAAACATTTTGTCTTTACTCATGCTTCATGTCCCACCAGGTTACAAAGGCTATCTTCATCCATTGCTATTTCCATTACAGCCCACTGCATTGTTAATTACTCATCAGGGCAAGAGAAGGGAAAAGTAGGTTTGTTTTCAAGATGCTGTGCTGAGTAAACCATGTTGAGTAGTGAAATACAATTCATGTCTCAGGAAAACAACTTGAGGTGTATATTATTAATGAAAACTTTATGCAATATGGCTGAAGTCCTATTTTCTATTGATAAATCACAGATGATGGTGGATTATATCTCTTTCTGAGTGAAAAGCAGGACATTTTCCTAGCAAAAATCAAGGTGAGACAAAATAGAATTCATGGTTTTTAATTTATTTATGGCACTAAATCTTGCTTTCCTCTGTTCAAGCAACTAACTCTTCCACTTTAACATCTAACATCAAACCAGACTGACTTTTTATACACTACATCTGCCTCACAAATCCATGAGAAATGTCTCTATACAGAACACTCTTTATCCAATCTTCTGCTCTCTCTAATCTTTTTTCTCCTTGAGACAGCATTTAATCTAAAATGTTGAGAAGACTGACAGACAACTTCACACCTTGAAAAATGTGGACTGATTTTTTTCCTGTCCCTGTCATGAGCACTTTTGCTGCAGGACTGGGATCACCTCTGTGGCCCTCTGTGCTTGCTTAAATATGTTCAAGGCCTTATGCTGGGGCTTCAAAGCTGGATACAATACTACAAGTGGGGTCTTCCTCATCCTTTGTGTTCTATGCTCCTCTCCCCACTCCCCAGAATATAAAAATGTAGTTTCATCTGCTTTTATACAGTTCATCTTATTTCTAGGACCAGAACTGGTTCTGGTTCCACTAGACATCTTTCCTGATTAATCTGCAGGATAAAATCTAGTTTCCACAGACAATAGTTTCCTACATATTCTTTATCCTTTATGTATTGTTTTGAAGATACTACTAGCAAGTTGACCTGTACATTATTTGTGTAACTATCCCAAATTTATCCCTTTCAAGTTACAGATTATTGAAATATTTACACTTTATGTTGTGCTAAAAAATATATTGTTGCTGTTATGATGTTAAAACTAGTTTTACCTGGTTTAACCCCATAAAAAACTAAGTACTGCATAGCTTCTTGCTCAATCCTCACACAGTTTGTTGGAAGAGAGAAATAGAAGCCTAACGCTGGGTTGAAACTGATGCCTTGGGCCTTTGGGTTTTCTGTTCTGCACTGGTGTGTGGCTGGTTTTTTGGGGTTACTAGGATCTTTTCACAGGGTGATGAAGACACAACAATCCTACTCCAACTGGGGAATCAAGGACATTTTTTTCCAAACTTCAGGCTCAAAGTATAAACAAAGTGGAAGGAGGAGGGCAGGCAAGTGGGGCTCCTATATGCAAATGGACCCAAACATAGAAATGTGTGATCTCGAGACTGGGCCCTCCTTTCCTCTGTCTTGGAGCCATCCAGGCAGAGCCCAGATTGTAGCACTGATGCTGCTCAGGTGTGGCCTTTGAAGGCCTCAATAAATATCCTTTTTTCCTCTTAATCCCATCTTGTCTCTGTTCCAGCTCTTCGAGGCATGAGATTTTGGCGACCCAGCTGTAATAAAAGTGATGTAATAGGGAAAGCAAAGGTTGTGCATGCAGGAAAAGCACAACAAGAAATTCATTCATCACTTCCCATTGGCAGGCAGGTGTTCAGCCATCCCCAGGGGAGCAGGGCTCCATCAAGTATAATGCTCACTTGGAAAGACAAACACCAGCACTCCTATTGTCCCCTCCTTCTGCTTTCTTCCTCTCAGCTTTTTTTGCTAAGCCTGATGCCACATGGTATGGAATATCTTTTTGGTTTATTTGGGGTCATCTGCCTCTGCTGTGTCCCCTCTTGTGCACCATTTTGCACAATGCCAGCCTACTTGCTGCTGAGGTGAGGTAAGGTGAGGAGTAGGCAAGGCTTGGAGGCTGAGCAAACACTGCTCAGTAATAACAAAAACACCCCTGTGTTATCAATATGGTTTTCATCACAAGTCCAAAGCATAACCTCATAAAATTGCTATGAATGAAAATAACTATCCCAACAAAAATAAGAACAGTGTTACAAAATCATCATTCAATCATCTTGCTAATTCGTTTACTTTAATAAACCTGTCTGGGATAAAGATAAGGAAATAATTATGCCTTGCTTAGTATGCTTTTTAATGGATGAAGAGGCTTCTGCTTTTGTTGCATGATCAAATGATCTGGCCTTTTTGACACACTACATCACACTGAATCATGACAAAGGCGAGGTGCAGCAGGCATGGAAATGGCTCAAAGCTCTAACATGGAGGCTGGGACTGGAACTCCAGGAAGTATTTCTTTACTGTGAGGATGGTCAAACACTGAAACATGATTCCTAGAGAGCTGATTGGTGCTCCAAGCCTGTCAGCATTCAAGAGGCATTTGAACAATGCCCTTAATAACTTATTTTAACTTGTTCAGCCCTGAATTGGTCAGGTGATTGGATGAGATTATTGTAGCTACCTTCCAACTGAAATAGTTCTAATCTATATTTTTGAATCAAGGAAGTGCAGTTATTTTCTGGATTTTTTTACTATTTTCTACAATTTTATCACTAAAAAATACTAAAATACTAAATATACCCTTATGAGTAGTATTTTTAAATGTAACAGAAAAATAATCAGAAAGTAATCATGGAGTTTATTATACAAATGTGATAAAGTGAGTATGCTTATTATATTCTTAAATACAAGGAATTAATGATTATGCACCTTTCATTATTCATTGTTCTCACAAAAACTTTATTTAGAGCCCTGTTTTAATTTCAGTTTAAATTATCTTTCTTCTCTTACTTAGATAAAAAAGTGTACCTACCTGTATTTTTGGATGAGTAGTAAATTTTCTCACTCAGATTCTAGCTTTAGGCTTCTGAGGAACAGCCTGTCATTTCATTTCTAGTTATTTACAGGAAATCCTTGTCCAGTAGAAGATTGCTCTTCCAGTCTTCTTGGACAATTACTCAGCAACTAGTGAAAATTTCAGTCTCAGTATTTATTCATCTCAAGAAAGCAGAAATAATATGCTGCTCAGACCTCATATTCCTACTGACATCACCAGCAGTGAGTATTTGCTGTCCTGGGTGTATAAATTGCTTATTTAGAAGTGATTTGATGCAATCCAAGTGGATAAAATTAACTTTGATCATCCAAAGGAAGAAGTTTTTTTGAAATATACTTATGTGAGATTCTGAGGAAAAAATATATTATATTGGCAAGAAGAATGAATGTCTGCAGAGTGACAATTAGGTGTCTCTACTGTAGGTGTCAGATAGCTGTATATATCACCATGTTAAAAAAAATTAATCTCATTCACTAAATTGCTTCAAAAAGACCATGAAATTCATTGTGTTGCATAAGATATACACCAGAAACTATGTACAGTAAAAGAGCAAATATGCCAGCCAGGAAGGGAGTAGTGATAAAAATGCAATTGAGTTGTAAATTAAGTGGTTGGGTCCTTCATCTAAAGGCATTCTATAGTAAAATTGTCACTTTTGAAAGAAGGCACTCCTGCAGCTAACATATGAACACAAAAGTCAACCTTAACAAAACTATCTACTGAACACAAAATAAAGCTTTCACTTAATTTATGGTGGTTTGAGCACATTTGAAATCTCCTGTAAATGTATTCAGCTGAAGTAAGGGCCAAAGGTGTATGTGACAAGAATTAGTAGCTACATGGTTGTCTGATATGTGGAACTTAATTATCTTGTCTGTGGAAAACCATTCCTTTCAGCAGGGAATTATAAACTCATGTGAAGTTTTGCAATTAATGCAAACAAATAGTTTAATTACAGGCTGCTGTCATTGACAATGTGGGTAGGAATGGTTATATACCCTGCAGGATTTAAGCAACTTGTCAGACACTGTCAGAAAGACAGAGTTATTTTTTTAAGGACCACTGAGACATAAACATTTAAAATAACTATTTAACATTTTTTTTTCAAGTCTGAAATATACTAAAGTATTTCATGGTGTTTAAAATAATTTAAAATAGAAATTCAATGTCTATCAAACATAAAAGAAGCTAACATGACAGCTTGAAATGTCAAATGAAGAGTGAAAAACTGAAAGTCTTTTTTCAAAAATACTTCAGTGACTTCGCTGTCATGAGAGCAAAGGCATTATGCCTACCAAAGAAGGGCAAAAAAGAACCCAACAATTCTATTCATTCTCTATAAACAGATTTTATATCTCTAAGGTGAGGGCAATAATCTTACTTCATAAGATAAGGGTATTACAGAAAATTATGCTGAGAAAATTAAAAGACGAATGTAGCTGATGTAGAAAATTATTTAAACCTGAAAGAGGTGTGTCTACCTTTGCTAGCTAGTACAAAAACAGCACTCAAGCAAGCAACTACTCTGTGGTAGTATCAGTTTTGGAAGGCAGTATTCAACAGAATTTTCCACACATCACTTTTATGAATTTCCATGTTCAGTTTTTTTCTTTCCAGCAAGTAACTGGGCAGCCAAAAATAATTCCCAAAATAACTTCAAATGAATCAACCATCTATTTCAGACTCCCATTACCATCGTGAAATTACATTTTCTCAAACACTAAGACTATAAAGGACAACTTATTGCTTATTTTTAGGCAATTTAACTGATATTGAAGTATTTTTTTATTTATTAAGAGATTTTTCCACATATTTAGATGTCAGATTTTTGAAAAGGAGGATTAGATCAACAGAGGGGTGAGATTTACCCAGGAATTGAAAGTTCTCAGTATTAATTACATGCTTTAAGAAGTGTTCTTGAATATCCATTTGAAATACCTGAGTTAAATGCTTCCTTGAGTTTTTTAAGATTCAGCAGAGCACTCATTTGTATTAGAAACTCTATCCCTGCTTCCTAAATTCTTACATAAATCGAATAAGTATGTCTCAACTTTCACTATGCTGTCTTTTTTTTTTCTTTTTTTTTTTTTTTTTTTTTTTTTTTTTTTTACCAAACTTTGAGATACTGAGACACAAGTGTAGACTGATTTTTAAAATTATATATTTAGATTTATCTCGCCTGGAGCAGAAAGCCAATGTCAAGAAACATTCACTTTTACAATGAGATGAGTACAACACTGTTGGAGCACGTTTTTTGCTTACTACATTTGATTACTTTTGGTGTTGTAAAGTCACCCCCTCCCCCGTTGTGTTAATAGTTTATTCCAGGTGTGCCTCCTATCCCAGCTCCAATCCACTCTGGAAACTGCCCCGCTCCCGAATGTTCCCTGTCCATCCCCTGCTATTCAGTCCCTCATTGGTTTATGTAACCTTTTCCCTCCCATTGTAATCCTTTATTGGTTTAAACTTTGTAAACCTCTCCTTGTTCTCCTCCCCTGAGTTTCCCTCACAGGCTCATTCATCTCCTCCCCTTGCTGCTCCCCCATAGATCAGTGACTGTGTTCTGAGATCTGGCCTCTCTTGCGGCAGAACTTTCACGTGAATAAACCTCTTTGGAAATCCCATGAGAGGCCTCTGTCTCATCCTTGCTCCTGCCCTCGGTGTTTGGGTGTTTGCAGAGCGTGGCTCTGAGCCAGCACTTGGGTCCAGAGCTCTGCCCAAGGCTGGTCCAGACCTGGTGTGAGTGCCAGAGACTTCACCTGCTGGGCCAGACACCCCTTGGCTCTGACACCACATCACTACACATCTAGGAAGGGCAATATAAAAGCAGTTGCAACTGAAATAAGGGATTCAAGGTATTTGGTTTCTTTTACCACAGTAATTTCTTATTTTTAGGGAAAATGATCAAAATGTTAAGATTGTTTTGAAGTCTCATTCAAATTCTGTTGACATTTAGCAGAGAACTTCGCATAGCAAAGACTCAGCGGCAGAATTCCGTTTTGAAGCAGGTGGAAGCAAAACACACAGTGGCAATGGAGATACTCAGTTTATTCTTTCTTCACTTTGAAAAGAGCTTGTTTTTTAACTGTTAACTGATAGCTGTACTGTGTGAGACAGTATAGCCTGAGGGGAGCCAAATGCACCTGTTCCAGCAATTTCTGTAATTACGAGGTTATGAGTAGTGAAGAGATTTTTTTTCTTACACTTTCCTGTTATTCTGCTTTGTATGAAACACATGAAAGCCTCATCCAACCCAGAGAGAGAGGGTATTTCTAAGAAAAATATTAGTTTTTATGGTCAGGACCAGCCCACGAGTTATGGAGCTCACTTAAGAAAGTGGCAAGACTTGTGCCTGTTTTTTGGTGAATATTTTATCTTGTGACTATTAAATATATGGTATATGAACACCTGAAATGTAAATAGAGAGAAGGGTTATGGGAGGGTGTCATTGTGTCACTGACCCAGAGTTTATAACTGACTGCAAGCACTAGGAAAGATCACGAACCTTTATACTCCTAAAAGGAAATATGTGTATGGTAATTTGCTGGATAAAAGAGAGTAATCCAAATTTCCACCTCTTGCTAAATGAGGGAGAAATTTATTTAAATTTTGCCTCTCTTTCTCTTCCTGACTTTTCTTATCTCACAGAAATGTTTCACTGCTTCAAGTAATTTTAAAAAGTTCAAAATTGGAATATAATGTCATCTCTTTTATCTGCACCTCAGCTGATGTCTTTAATGTATCCACATAATGGCTTCAGACTATTTATTTAGTGTGATCTTAAAAATGCTTTGAAGTTTGAATGCTCAATTCATATATTATTTTACACCTAAATTACCAATCGATGTTTATATTTAATTTCAAAATATTATTGAATATATATTATTTAATATATATATTCAAAATATATTATTATCAGTCTATACACTTATATTTAAAAAAATGTAATTATCTGATCTGGGTACAGAAATGGAAGATTATAAATTTTCCTTAAAATTTTATCCTACAAGTGCATACAGGAAACCAGATACGGTTTCAAAATTATTCATTCAAAACACAGTGGATAAGCATTTCTGCCAAGAAATTGATGTCTTTATTCCTGTCTTCATAAAGTACATCATAAACTGTTTAATTACCTCCTGAAACATAACTTCCTCCAGCCGTCAAATTTTCCAAGTGTTAAACCAAACATGTACTCAGTCATTCTAATAAAAACAGCTTGTATTGCTATTCTTTCAAGATGTCTGACAATTTACATTCATGAACACATTCAAAAATTAAAATGAAAATTTGGGATAAAATAGGGTAAAATTCAATAATGTAATGGGAAAAAACAGTCTGCTTAACTCAGTTCCAATTTTTCACATTTTACAGGGTTCAAGAAACCTTTGAACAACGTTCTCAGGCACACAGTGTCACTCTTGGATTTGTCCTGTATAGGGCCATGGGTTGGGCGTCAGTGACCCTTGAGGGTCTCCTCCGACTCAGAATGTTCTATGATTCTATGATTTGTTGTTCTCTGATTACAGATAAAGTACATGATAAGATTTTCAAACTCAGCTTGAATTTTGCTATTTCTCACAATATAAGTGCATTCTCGGACATCTGAAACATAACTTTTCTTGTTGAGTGATCAGTTTTTCAAGTTGTGGTAAAGCCTAAGTTTATTGCTCAAATATATTATAATGCAGCAGTTAATGCATTTATTCTGGAAATCTTTCCAGAATTATAGAAATAAAGATTGGAAGAGAGCTTCAGATTGCACTCCATTGCAACATGATCAGGATCAGTGGTGTTTAGGCCATTCCTGGTAAATTATTGTTTACTTCCTGTTAAAACAACTTTAGTACAACTTTTGGTTTTCTCCTTTTGTGGGCACAAATTTCAGTTATAATCCAGTATCACATATTAAAAGTGTTGCTTCCTTTCACTCTCCTGAGTAAGAAAAATGACACCTCAGCTTCACAGAATTCAGAAAATAGATCCAGGAGTACTAAAGCCACCTGTCATCAAATTACATAGCTTGCCAGAAATAAATATTGATTCTTATCATAAACTTACTACAACAAAAGGAAATCAAAAGGCAAACATGTATTGGCAATTTCAAATTCTACAACAATACTAAGGAAAGCTGACACCCACCCCCCTCAGCCCCCACTCACCAAACTACAAGGCAATTTTCACAGGAAAAACAGACTTATAAGCTATAAGAATGAATATTGAAGTGCATGTAGGGGGCTATTCCTTTTGCTTTGATAAAAGTGGTAAAATTTGGAGAGCAAATACCAACTAGGACAGCAATATTTGAGGTTTTATTTAAAGAAACACTCCTGCCGTATGCCTCAGCTTCAGAATATTTCCAAGGTATTTCTGAGATAACATCTTTTGTCAAGTGTCTTTGAATTAGCGTTTATCTTCAATGACTTTGTTCACGTAATGATTATATTGGCATTACTTTCTTTATTGTTCATCCTCTCTTGTGTTCTTACCCCTTCTCAGGGTTAAACATTTCTTGTTATTAAACATATGTGTTTCTCTTTGGGCTCCTGTCAAAGAGGTGGGCACGAGCACTTCTAAAATTTAGTTTGCACAGTGTGTTTAGATGCTTTCTTGAGCTACTGCCTTCTAACGATATATAATTAACTTTATCAAAACTTACTTATAGATCTATTTGCTTTTAATATTTCTGCTAGAATGTAGATCCCATATTTTTTGTTCAACCTTTCTGTTTTGTTGCTGGACGTCTGCCCTGTAGGAGAGGACATGTACCTACTTGCCTGTGCCCTTCATGTAGTGCATAGCTAAGTGAAAGCTATGCTATAAAAATTAAATAAATTAAGTGATGTATTGAGGTATTTGGTATTTATATTCATATGTCCAAGTGCTTCTCCACTCTTTTACAGAGCCCGGTATTTTAGGTTCTTGGAATCCTAATCTGAGACCTTCCACTTCATTTAAAGATACTTTTGGCTTTTTGAACATGAACCTGATGCAGAAGTCTGGTGCTACAAAGAAGCAGTTTCTGTGACATACTGACAGAAGGAAGGGTCCCTCAAAACAAATATGTAAATTATTTTCAGCAACCTGTTTTCTTCAGAAAAAGAACCCAAAATACTTTTGCCTGATAGAATAGTATTAACAAGCCTTTCAAAAATTCTCTCCTCCATTTTCCTTGATCTTTGTAATGGTATCAACAATATTCAGTATGGTTCTATTATATACTGACTACTGCCTTCTGAAATAAAGGCAACGTTAACACATTATCTTCAGTAGAGTTTTCTAAACAACCTACAATGTTGAAAGAAGTTCTAATTTCTTTCATCATTTTAATGAATGACATTACAAAGAAGTACTTGGGGATTTGAGGGTATTTTTTTTTGTTTGTGTGGTGTTTGGGTTTTTTTCTGCTTGGATCATTAATTACAGCAAATCTTTATTTCTGTAGTTGTCAATCATCACTACCTTAACACATATAGCACTCAGAAATGCATTAGCGATTTATTTGTTCTGGATTTACCTCAAAAGCTTAATCCTTATGCAATTAGATCACAATAATACAGAGTCATAGAAAGATTACACTCAGAATATGTTGACATTTGAGCCCTGAAACTGCTAACTTCCAGGCATATCTGTCCCTGTAGTGCTGTTGCCCCAAACAATGGTCTGAGCCCTTATCTTGCATACCACATACTGTGTAGTTACCTTTTCCCTAGCATATCCTCTGGATTTGGGATAATCATCATTATTTCTTTTATGTTCCTGGTGGTTCAGCTGTGTTTAAGTATCTGTTCCAAACTTATATCTTTACCCAGAGGTTACCTCAACATGCATAAAATTCTCAGAGGCTTAGGAAAGCATTATCAGATGGTTTTCAAATCGTCATACCCTCAGGGATTTCTCCTTATCTTAAGAGGCAGGTATGTGCTTCACACTGTTGATGTCCTTGGAAAGTAACAGTACTATTTTATTTTGTCATTTAGTTTTGATGTTTTAATGTAGAATTTTCAATTTTTGAAAGATGAGTGTGGCTGAAGCAAGTAGAAGATTTGCATTTTTAATACTACTTTTTTCTCCTCTTCCTCTTCTTCCTCGCCTTTGCATTGCTTTGCTTTGCCTTTGTACAGTTTTTAAATACATCCCTATTTGCATACATTTTTGTTGTGTTTAGTTTTCCAATAAAGCAAAAATTATTAATGTAATTTTTTATTTGTCTTCCAACATTGCTTATTTCTGATTTCAAAAAACAGCTAGAACAGGTTTTCCCTGGGTATCACAATCTGCTTCTGAACAAGAAGTTTTGAAGAAGACGGTGTAATATTCAGTGGTGTCCCTACCATAAAGGGACTGTAGTAAGTGAGAGGGGCCTATAATATTTAAAGGAGGCCTACAAGAAAGCTGGAGTGGGACTTCTTTACAAAAAATGCCCTGCGTAGTAATGGGGCAAGGGGGAATGCTTCAAACTGAATGAGAGTGGATTTAGATATCGGATATTAGGAAGAAATTCTTTGCTGTGGTGAGCAAAGAGGGTGGTGAGGCACCAGAACAGGTTGCCCAGAGAAGTTGTGGATGCTCCATCCCTGGCAGTGTTCAAAGCCAGGTTGGATGGAGTTCTGATGCCGGGGGGGTTGGAACTAGATGGTCTATATATAACCCTTCCAACCCAAACAATTATATAGTTCTGTGATTCTATGGTCCACAAAATAAAGCTTCAAATCAGATTTCTCCTACTTCATAGAAACTATATTAAAATGCTCTTATTATGTGTTCATTTCTGATCTCTTTAATTTCCTTGTCTAACACTTGTTCTTTAAGAAGCAGCTAAGTGATATTTTTTTGAAAAGTTGCAAATGGAGGTGAAAATTGCATCTTTTCATGATGTTTCCCTCCTTCGTCATCTGACACTGTTGGTTATGTGTGTACAAAAAGGGAGGGATTAGCAAGCAAACAGTTCAAAAGACTGTTTCTTGTCTTAACCATTATGGCTCCCATTTTGAAGCCTGCATCCAAAAGACAAAAGGCTCTGAATACTTCCAGCCTGCTAAAGCTTTGCTTAGTTTTAAAGGGAGGAAGTTCATGTAAGTATGGTTAAACTTACAGAGAAGGAAAAGATGTGGGGACAATGTACCTTCTTGATGATCAAGGAAAAGTGGGTTTTGGTAGGTTGGGGTTTTTTGTTTGGGTTTGCTGTTGCTGTTGTTAATTTGGAAACAGGACTTTTCAGAAGTTATGATCAGGAGGTGATAAAGACGATAAGAAAACAGGGAGAGGACACAAAAACTCTTTCCAAAGCAAAGCTGATTTGCTTTAATTCGTCTTTTATTCCTTCTTTTAAATTTGTCTCTTTCCTCCAGTAATTCAACCATTACCTTTCTCTATGAATTAGTTACATTTCCTTGGGTCATTTCAAGTTTGAATTGTCCTCCAAGTTCATTCTCAATCAATGTCCAAAATTGAAGTTCCATTTTTATTTTAATCCTTTTCATACTTCAAATAAAGAGAATGAGGTTTTTTAAAATTATCTAAATTATACAGGTAAAGTAGAAAGTCACTAGGGAATATTGGTCAGATTACATAAGCCTATATCAAAATAAAGAAAATTTAAAAAAATCATACATAAATTTTAAAGAAAATCTGACTTCTGAAAATGAAGTGTTCGTCTTACTCGATGTCTAATTTGTAGAATTTTGGCACTTTCAATACTCAGTTAAACTGCATGGAATCCTTACAAAACACCTGTCTACAGATATTCAGTTGCTTAAAATACTTAAATTTTCTGCAAAGTATTGTGACTGCATCTGGTCCTGCAGTACTCCTGTTAAAAGTCTCGACAGTTTGGAAATCACTTGTCAAATTACCTCACAGCAGTCTGAGGTATGGTGGAACTATAAAAGTCTTTCTCAGAAGCAAAGATTCATAAAAGAGTGTTGTTACAGCTGATACTCTGATTCCCAGTGACAGATTTGTTCTTATTTGTTTTTTTTTCTAAAAGGGATGCTAAAGTTTGAACTTGAACTTGTATGGAGTGTTTCTCCCAGAAAGATTTGCCTTAATGACTAAAATAACTTCTTGTATATCTCTAGTGATTTTTTCCCTCTCCATGATGTAAAATTTCTTGTACTGTGAAAAGTCAGGGTGGTTAGTGGGAGGTGTGTGTCAGTTTTAATATTGCAGAAATATGCTACAAAAATGAATAGAATTCAAGGCAAAACCACAGGTGTTGAATGTCATTTAGTGCTATTATTATATTAATCACTGACTAATTTACAAAGTGATAAAACATTGCTTATCACAATTGTACTCTGGTCTAGGATAGATTCAAAATAGTGATATTCGTGATGTACCTATCATAAGACATTTTATCCATTCACATATACAAGCACACAGACACTAAAGAGAATGTACAAAGGCATTCTTGTGAAAAATTTGACTGGAGAGTCAGAGAAATGCTCGCATGTTCTCAATGGGAGAAGGGTTGAGCCTTGAGAATGGAATCACCCCAGGCTCTGTCATCAGCCAGCAGTGCTCTGTGCATCACGCTGGGCCCGGGGCGTCTGGCCAGGAGCTACCTCGGGGTCCTTGGTGAGAGGTGCTCAAGGGGGTGACAAATAAATGAGGGACAGGCACAACTCAGTGACCTGAAAAGCAATACTTTAATACGAGAACAACAGACACAGGGGGCAAACATCCTTAGAGGGTGCACCAAAAAGGCGAGGGCCAGCGTAGGTTAGAAATTTATATAAGGCAGGTTAGGGGCGGAGTCTGAGGGAAAGGATCCAATAAAAAACAGAGATTAGGAATATGTAACATTCTAACTAATAACAGAGAAACTATAGAACTTTCTAGTACTATTAACATATAACTTTCCAGGGGGTATTGTGGATGAACTTTTGCTCACTCTAAATAAAGGAGATCCTTCTTTCAAGGGCCTAGGGCAAAGTCTCTTGCCACTCCTTTGCCCTGACAGACTCCAACAGGTCTGAGTATCACAAACTCTCCAAAAAATTCTGAGAGGCATCTCAGAGGAAGATGCTGATGCAGCCCACTGTGATCCAGAAGAGCTCAAAGGGTTTCACTTAGGACTGCTGTTTATAGGGCTTCGAGATGATTGCTTTAATCATACATAAATTTTCCAGCCTCAGATTAGTAGTTACAGACCTGACTTCCAACACAGTTGGAAATTGTTTCCAATATCAAGTGAAATTGCTTTCAAAAACTTCAGCAACAATAATACCATGACTCTTGGGCTACAGCTCAGGTACAGAATGTTCCAACATTGTCATGCAATGTCTGATTATCTCAGCTCTTGGTCTTCACCATAGAAATGCTGCCAATGCTGCCCTGGTGCAGTCAGTGGCATTCCTGCTGTCCCATACCACCCAAATCACTACACAAATCTCAGGGGTAACAGGAACTCCAAGATTATATGGAGAAAAAAGAAAGGAGGGGTATGATGGAGTGGGCTGGGTTTGCATGGATGGGTACACATCACTACATCTTTGTTTTGGAATTTATCCAGTATATGACACCTCCAAAGTAAGAAACAAAAAAAAGAAAAAAGAAAAAAAGAAAAAAAGATGAATAAATTATCTCTATTATTGCTTATTACACCTTCTGAATAATGAGGTTCTTGTATCCATGAAATGCATTATGATAAGTATTAGAATAAACTTTATATGCGACTTAAATTGTGTTTCCATGTGGAATGAGTTTTACAGCTCCAATAAGACTGAAATGTTTCATATTTTCCTATCTTCAAACCAAAGTATAATATGCCTAATTAATACTTTTGACAGAATTAATACAATCTTTTCCTTAACTGACAGTGAATTTGCTCACTGAATAACTTTTTATAGCAATAACGTGATTTAATTCTCAATGAAAAGTAGTGAAAAAGACTGCATAAAATTTGTGTTTAATTTAAAGAAAGAATGGCAAATAGGAGTGCAGGTATCTTCTAGCAGATCAAGGAGAGATTTATATCATTTCATTCAGAGATACAGTCTACCTGGCTGACAGCTGACACTGATGACAGCTGAGAATGAGCACATCACAAATAAAACTCTTAATATACAAAAGCATTTTAGGACCTCTGTAAAAGACACAGTTTCACTAGTTACATTTCTGGGGATTAAATACTGAAGTTTGAATTTTGCAGGAACACAGAATCATTCTCTTTTGGCTAAACTGAAGTAAAGCAGTATGAGTATTGCTGAAGACAGCTGGTGGTACATATGTGCATATGAGGAAAGCAGCAAATCTAGGATCAGATGCAAGGCATCTTGGAAGGCACAATGGCTCGATCCCTTCATATACAAGCAATGCCCTAACAGTAATTGACATATAATCCAAATTTTTTATGAAGACTGTGAATTTTTCCAAATAATAAAGAATGTAAAAGATAAGTAAGTCTAATTTCCATCTCATGTTTTGTTTAAAATTGCTAAAAATAATGCAGATGCAACCAATTTTGAACTTTCATTCTCTTGGAATTTGTGGCTATGCATTGCCTTTTAAACACAGAAGTTGATCCGGTTGCTACTAAAACCTTTTACTGCATTAGGTTCTTACGTATTTGAGAGAATAGATATTCTAGGAAACTGCTGGTGATTGCAGTTTATGATGCCTTGTCTACTGGAATAGCTAATAAATTAATCTGGTTTCAAAATGTCTACAAGGAAAAAAGCCTGTGGATTCCATTAGTATAAAAGTAGAATAACAGAATAGTGAATTATGTCTACGGTTTCCTTTCCTTATTTCTTTTAGCAGCTTGATAGGTTGGCTTTGATTCTAACTTCTCTTCTTGTGATTTATGTTTTGGAGACAAAGATTACGGAGCTAATAAAGCTCTGAGCACATCAATTGTCTGTTTCTCAATTAATTTATTATTTTCAGTCAAAACATCATATTGTGATTATATAAATCATATTTAATCATGAGGTATAATTCAAGCATTCAACTGATTTACCAATAAAAGGAGCATATGGTGATTTTATTCTGAATAATTTTAGAAATGTATGGAGAAATCTTAGCATTCATCTAAAGATAGTAAAATCCTGACTATCTTCAGAGAAAAGCCAACCTGTCAATTAGGAAAAGCACACATTTATGTCATATAATTACATAGCATTTCATTGCTTTGTCTTTCTTTTATATACTCACATGATCATTCTAATTCCCTTTTAAAGTATTTTTGGATTCTTCTAACACTTTTTCTTGCTCTTTATTTTCTGTTACCATTTTATGAATTACTTTTTATATACCAACAGGGATCAGAGTTAGTTCAGAAAGCTAAGAACACTTCTGTTTCAGATGCTTTTATCACTAAGTGAAAACTTTCCCATACAGTAGGTGCGCTCATAGTCTAAATTATGACTGCAATCATACTTTCCAATATCCATAGTTTATCATTAAGCTTATTGCTTTTCAAGGCATGTAATAGATCTTAAAATCAATGATTCTGGATCTAAATTAAGCAGTCTAGCATCTCAGCAAGAATTTCATTGCCATTTGACTAAGATTAATGGTTTTTCAAAGAAGAAAAAGAATATAAAGAAGTGTATTTTGGAGACAGGCAAAGTTAAGTTTTTTCATCCTTGCATTTCCAGAGCAGGTTAGTTCAACCATAGACACATGGTTTTGTAATGTGTTCACTAAACTAATAAATTAGTTCCTAATCAGAATACTCCTCTCAGATTGAAGTACTATTGCAGCTACAATGCAGATGTGTGTATATATATATATATATGGCAAATAGAGGGCTTGGAACTACGTAATCTTCAAGGTCCTTTCCAACCTAGGCTTTTCTATGATTCTGTGATTTAACATATCTTTTGAAAAGAGCCTATATTAAAAAAAGGCTAGTCATACTTTTTTGCAATGGTCTTGATAATAGCATTCTGTTGATTATGTGATACCACTTCTCTTTCTTTTTTCTTAGGTTCTGAGTGCCAAAAATAAAGCTGTAGAAATTAATTCTCTATCAGTGGCTTCTGCTCTCTCAGGTTTTACTGTCAATTTTGTTGGCAACTTTACAAATGTCTCTGAGTCTCTCAGAGAGTGATCTATTGTACCAGTGGAGAGGATGGCTGGTAGTCTTGAACACTACTTTATTTTAGTTATTTTCCCTTTCACAGTATTCTGCTCTATCTGAGGATATTTTTGGTTTAAAAGGAAATAAAGATATCTGGAAAATATATGTTCTTTTCCTTCAATTTCCTAAAAAAAATTAACCAATCCTATATTTAGGAATCCGGTTGAATTCCTGGACTACTATTAAAAAAGGAGAAACTTCTAGTAACAGTCCTTTAGAACAAGAAGTATATATTTCAGACACCTTACAACACAAAAGTTATAAGACCTTTTAACAGATACTACATCTGGTATTATGCAGGAGGAAGCCAAGAGGTGCAACGCACAGGGAATGATAGGTTGTTTTTATTCATTTTTTGTTATACTATGTTTTATACCATTGTCTTTTTTTGTCATTTTATCAGTTTTCTTCTCTTTGTGCAGTTTATTTTGCTAGTTCCAGTAGGCTCTTCAACAGAGCAACTACTGATCAAAGCTGAGCCCATCAGGAAGGCTCATGCTGCCTCTGTGATAACCTATTTAGGAAAGGGTAAAAATCACTGTACAGCAGAGAGATAAACAGCCCTACAGACACTAAGGTCAGTGAAGGAGGGAGAGGCAGTGATCCAGGTGAAAATCAAACATTTCCCTGCAGCCCATGGAGAACCCCCACTGGAGCAGGTGGATATGCCCTGGAAAGAGAAGAGCCCATGCCATAGCAGGCTACTGGCAGGATCCTTGGGCTGTGGAGAGGAGTGCATGCAGGAGCAAGTTTTCTGGCAGGAGCTATCACTGGTAGGATTCTACATTGGAACTCTCTGTTTCTGGAGGACTGTATCCCATGGAAAGGAGCCATGCTGGAGCAGTTGTTGGGGAATTCTAGCACATGGGAAGGATCCACACAGGAGGAATTTGTGAAAGACTTCATCATGTGGGAGGGACTTGACACTGAAGCAAGGGAAAAGTGAGAAAGAGGAAGGATCAGCAGAGACAAAATGTTATGAACTAACAGTTTCCTTCATTCCTAATTCTCCTCCACTTCTTCAGGCAGGGAGGTGATAGAAGTGACAGGAAGAAAGAAGTGAAGTTGACCCTGGAAGAAGGGGAGGGCAGGGGAAAGATGTTTTTATTTCTGTCTTTGTTTCTCACCATCCTACACCATTTCTACTTGGCATTAAATTAATTTTTCCCCACCCAAGCATCTTTTGCCTGTGATGGTAATTAACGAGTGTTTTCCCTTGCTTTCTCTCTGAGACTTTTCACCTATGCTATCCCCTTTTTCTGATGAGAAGAGGGAGTGAGGAAGTGGCTTAGGGGGCGTCTGGCAGCCAGCCAAGTGTAACCCACCACAATACTGTATGTCTGTACTCTTTGGAAATACCATAGGTCAAAGTTATTCTTGAAACATAGTTTTCACATCAATTTCATTGCCATAATAGGGTGTGAAAATCAGAAGTGGATACAATGTGATACATTTAAAATTAATTGAAAGCAAGTTTAGTTAATAATTCGGAAAGTAGGTCCTGTGCTGTTAATTAAAGTTTCATCTGTATATGTTAATTTACCTAAGTATTACCTTTGAGACAGCATCATTTAATTCTTTTCAGTCTGTTACAAGGATATGTCTGCTTCATTTTTTTGTTACCTACTTTTCAAAGTATTGTGTAATTTTCAAATTAATAAATTACTTAGGATAATGAAATATGAAATGCAATGGTTTTTTTCTTTTAAGATTTTACTTAAAAAATAAATAAGAAGGACATTCTAACTCTTACTGATAACCCAAAGTACTGCCTTTTTCTTTGTATTGCATTTATGTCAATAGTAAAGTATAATGCTATTTAATCTGTTAGTATTTTAATATGAAAAAAATTGTAACTCTTAGATTTCTTATTGTGATAAATTTACCATCAAATCCACCTAGTTATGGCTTCATAGCAAGCTAGTGCTTTGTAGCAATTTTGTCTTTTTGACTTAAGGAAAGATACCAGAATTAATCTAGATATTCAAAGTTAGCTTGTTAAAATAAGTTAATTAAATAAATGCTCTTTTAAAATCAGTAATCCTTTTTAATCAATCAATATTAAAAATATTTATAAAATCTTATTTTAATCAATAATCCATCCTTTATGGAGCTGAAATAACAATTTCATGTGGTGAACAGCATTAAGTATTTGCAATAATATAATATGAAAATGCAACCTAATTCTTTGGTACAATGTTAATGTAAAACCAGAGATGAACAAGAATAAAAATACTATATATCAATCAGCAATTCTAATATTTGGAGGAACTACTACACCTCTCTTGCCATATATACAGAGAAGACAATAACGAGAATAAGGGGACCGTCTATGCCAAGAAACCTCTTAGGAAATAAACAGTTGAATGAGGTGGGAAAATGTACCAGCCTTCAGCTGTTGAAGTTTGTTGTTTTGAAGAATGGTCTCAATTTAGGCTGAATTTAAAATGCTGAATTCATAAAATAATATTTTAATATCCCTGACTGAACAAATTTCATTATTTGTATAATTATTCACTGTTTTAATGTGCTTGTTTCTGAATTTGTATATACCATAAACTGTTGTCTTGTATCAGCTGTTTATGTGACAGACCTTGTAAGGACTGTTTTGCTGTGGAGTAAGTGTCTGCTCAGACTGCTAACTATGAAATGAAAGGCATATAGGTATCATTGTGACATGAAAATGAGAAGAGTTTCTGTATCATTAAAAGCACCTATCCTTTAGAATTAATCATAACTTCCTACAATTATTCTTTTTTTTACATCCAAATTTATGTCCTGTCCTTTCCCTCTAAATCTCCCCAAGCCAACAAAAATCACAAAACTTCATTTGATCCTAACTTGATCATGCTGCTTTAAGGTGGCATAGTGTCCTTTGACACACCCTGAAATAAACTTATGGCATGGAAATGAATCCTCAAGCATATTTTGAAACACACATTCAACTTTGGCACCTGTTCCTGACATAGAATATGAACATCTAAGCTCAGCAGGATGTAAATCATACCTAGCCAATATATTATTTTCCGGGCTTGAACTTTCATTCTGTAAGTACTATGATGTGTCCAATAAAAACATATAATATCATGCACAAATTTCAGTTAGAAATCATTGCCACATTGTAATGAAATTGCATTTTTGAAAATTCAAGCTGTTAGACTGTTGTGATAGTTTGCATAGATATCTGTATTTTCTTCTCTACTATGAGATCACCTTTACAGTTTTACATCACAGAATGCTTCCATGTGTACTTCAGTTTGTTTTTAAAAAAAATCACCAAATGTTTATTGTATAACACCTGCCACATTTTCAGTTTTATTCAGCAGTTCCTTGTAGTGCATTTTTTATTTGTCCATCAGATTGACATCTGAATTTGGAATAAAATTTAGAGACGTTCAAATAAAATGTCTTTGAGTTGTGATTCAGATCTGCTTAGAATCAGCTAGTAACAACATTTCCTGTCTTGAGACTGGTGATCTGTAGTTTCTCCATAATCTTCTTTTTAATGCCAGAACTTATAAACTTATCTGTTTATGAAACAAAGGTAATATTTCTGTCTGCTATATTGATAAACATTTGAAAATATAGCACATTGGCTTGAACTGCCACTGGCTTGTTGGAATCATAGAAGCAGAGTAAAGGAGAATGCCAATGCAATCTCTGATTTAGGACCTTGTCACGTTCATCTAATGTAGTTTGTGCAGTTACATTCTCATGGAAACTTTCGTACACCTGACATACTTCATAATTATTCTGTGATTCTAATGTTTATGTGTGATGCCTATGGTAATATCCATTAGTTTGTGATTCAAACATTTCTGCAAGCAGATTTTCTTACGTTCATGTGGGTGCTTTCTCTTTATACATAATATTTTAGCAAAATTGGATCAATAGAATTGAAAGTGATATTTTATCCTTAGGGTCTTGACTTAAGCTTTTTTAGCATCTCATGGTAATCTGCTCAAATTGCCTTTGGTATGAGCATGTCATTGGCAATTATGTGGAAAATCTCAATATCTCCAAATGTTTCATTGATCTTTTCTTTAATGCACCATGGGTTTCAATTCTTCATTTATTTCAAAAAGCAGATGGGAAAACATATATCTGCCCCAGGGTGTACTAAAATGTACACTTTGGATGAATCCTCATCTAGTCTGACTTGCCAAAACTTGTTTTTCAAATTTAGAACAGTAGGATAGGTTTTCAGGTTTGTCAGTCCTGTCTTAATATAATCTTGCAAAAATCTGTGGCTTCCAGTTAAATCCCAGTCCCCACTGTCATCTGCAGGCCTACAAAGGCACAGAAAGCAGAAATTATCACTTTCTTTCCCCCCTATAGAAATTCACACCTGAATACTACTGTAAAAAGACACATAGAGCTATATGTGAGAGAGAGGGTCAGATGGCAGATGTATTAATAGCAACAGGCAGTATTTCCCCTGGAACTCTTTTATCCTCCCCGCTATGTCATTGCAGAGTGAAGTGATTTGGGAAGTCTCCATGTGCTATATGTCTGTTCCATTTACTAAGTTAGGTTTAGATGCCAGGTAATCACTTGTAGGGTGAAGAACCACCACATGCTCCTGCCTCACAAAGCACGTAGTTCTTTCTCATCAAACTACGTTTGAGCAAGATGATTTCAGTATTTCAAAAGTTTTTTCAGTTTAATTTTGCACTGTTTTGCTCTGTTGCTGTTATATACTTGTCGATCTGCATTTTAACCTAGTGAGAAGAGCAGAACAATAATTTATGAACAAAAGTCTCTTGCAAGAATATTTTGAAAGCCTGCTTAAGAAATCATTCAAAGTGGAGAGTTAGCACAACTATCAACAACAATTGCTAGAACATCCAGTTTCTTAAGCTATTTTTAGCAGGGAGGACTGTGTTCAGTCAGCATCTGTTAATCAGATCCTTTGGAAGATTTAGGAGTTATTACATTTGTCCACAAGATGAGGGCAGATAATTACTGTTTGATGACCCCTTTACAAATTGATTCTGTAAAAAAAGTTTTAAAATTGCTCTCATACTTCTCTATTCACTGTGCTTCTAATAGAACATTTGCTCCCTAAGAAACAGTGACCACTTTCAACATAATGTCATGGTATTTTTTGCTGCACTTTGTGCAATACTCGATCTCAATCTGCAGTCTCAAGAGGAGCTTTCTTTACTAGATAGACAGCATATATTGGACAAATTATACTTTAACATGTACTAATCTTGTGCAATCATTCAGTTCAAATGTTATTGGATGTGTTTGTCTAATTCTTCATACATTATTCTAAAAAATAGATATAATAAAGATACACATGCAAACAGAAGTTTTTGTTGTTAATATTGAAATTATTTCATAAATAATAAATAAAGTAGAAAATATTATAATTATATTCTTATATGTACAAAATTTATGTGAAGGATATTTTATTTCATATTATTTCTGTAAAACATTTGTTTCCATAAAGATGTCATTTTCAGTGATTGAGTGACCAACTGGGATTGCTTCCCAAATGAAAAGAATTTAAAGAGAATTTTTATGGAGAAAAGGAGGTTGTGAACTGTTGCCATAATGTATGCTGATTTAGAATTTTTACTATAAAAGCAAATAGCGGCCTACTATGAAGTTTTGAAAGGTAAACATAAATATTATTTTTAACTGTCAGAATTGTTTCTCTCCCACAATATATCTTAGCATGTAGAATTATGCAAACAAACAAGATAAAGACAGTTTAAAAAGCAGCCTTAGGAAAGGGCATATGCTCAGTTACATCACTCTAGGAAAGCTGATTTATGAAAAACATTTGCTATATGTGCACATTTATTTAGTTTTTGTTATTACAGTGTACATGTATTAAAATCTGTATCCCAAGACTGAAGAGGGTAAAATCTCACCATCAATATTGACATAGAAAATTACACTTTGTAATGTCGGGAGGTATCAATGACTTATGGAAATATCACAGCATTCAAGTGTCCTTTCCTAACTGAAAAGGATAGCAAGGAAGAACTATGTAGAAGTTACTGATCATTGTAGAGAAAAAAAAGTCAACAGTGAAAAATATGGAAAGAGTTCATATTCATGGCCAAGATACAGAAAAATGTCAATATCATTTTACCAAACTTTGGCAAAGCCTTTGCAGAATACTGTGTACAGTTCTGAAAAACTATGCTGAAAAAGAATTCTAATCAAGTAAATGCAAAGTCAATCTTTTAAGATTATTAGACAACCAATTTCGATTCATTAAAATAAATATAATAAAAGCTTCTTAGTTAATTCTGCAAAATAAAAAGTTGAAATTACAAAGTTTATTCCCTTTAAATACATAGAGAGAAACAAAGTAAACAAATATTTAAATGGAATTAATTTTATTATAAATAATTAATTAAATTTATTTAATTACTAAATTTGGGACAGAAAAAGTGTTCATACAAATTTGGTAGAATTTTTTGGCTGAAATTAAGATGAAATTCCTGCTATGAGATGAGTGAAGTCTTCTAACATAAGTTTGTTGAACATAGCAGCCCATAAGATCTTTTATTCTCCATGGGTTTTCAGCTAACCTGTGATTTTCCTTCCTTTCTTTTTCCCCCCCACTCTGGTTCTCTCCAAAGATAAAAAATAACTAAGGATTTGGGGGGATTATGAGAAAGTGTTTTTGATAACAAATGTGAAACTGGATTGTTGCCATTTAAAAACAGATGGAAAACATTTCTAAATATACCCAGGAGGCTAGAAATCCTGAAAAAACAAACTCACAAATATCTCAATAATACAAAATTTCAAATAGTATTTTAAAAGTTTCTTTGTAGTATGCTCCTTATGTGATAGAAAAATGAATTTACAGAGTTTCTTCTTGTTTATCAATGCATTTTTAATTTTATCTTTTTACAGGCTTTAACACTTTTGAACATACTTTGCACAGTGCTTCACATGTATCTAGATCAAAAAACCTCTTTCTGGAACAAACTGTGATTTTCATTTACCTTAGTGTATTGGGGTGTTGCAGCAAGGCTCTGTTGCAGGAGGGGACTGCAGGGGTGGTTTCTGTGAGGAGCTGCCAGAAGCTTCCCCCATGTCTGGCAGAGCCAGTGCCAGATGGCTCCAAGATGAACCCATGCTGGTCGAGGCTGAGCCCATCAGTGATGGGAGTAACCCCTCTGCTACATCAGACCTGAGAAGGAAAAGTGTTACTGTGCAGGCCACTCTTGCAGAGGTGACTGAGTGTGGCAAAGCTGTTTCTGCAGCAGGTGCAGCATTATGTAGCATTAAGGCAATTCCCAGCATGTGGGCTTTGATTGTCCAGTAACAGATCTCTGCAGTTTGCAACCTGTGATATGCGGAATGTCGCTGGCTGTATATACAGAGCATCGTTTAATTTTACTCAAAGATGCAAGCACTGATATTATTTAACAAAGAAAAATATTGCACATATCATAACATGCATTTTGATCTCTTACATACAATGATCAGGCAGCACTAGTTGACATCATTAAACTCCATTCATGTACTTGTCATTGCAGTTTCCATAGAAACTGGTATTGCAAAATGGAGAAATAGGATTGAGAAGCATGGAAAAATATAATTAGAAAAAATGTAATTAAAATGAGCAAGTTGCAGTTTACCAACATTAGACCCTCAACACAGTGAGCAATCTGTGTGTAGAAACCCTGTCAAAATTAATGGCAGTTGTGACAGACACAGCTGCATCAAGTGCTTTGTTGCAAGTGATAATAGATTATTTATGGTATGGTAGTGAATTCAAATGTTGTTTTAGTACAGTGTTATAACAGAGAATTTTGTTTGTTTTCCTTAGTAAGGAAGGAGACTGATTATATCCTGGGGAACAGAAAATACCTTTGAGTTTTCTACAGTCAGCGCCTCTCAAGTTCCTACTCTGAATGAGTTGAATTTATATGGAAAATATAACACTGATTTTTCTTCTTAGTTAATCTTCTGAATTTTTCATCCCTATAACATACTTCATTTAAAACATTTCCCTGTTTTTCACTTCATTTATTTGGCATAATAGAAATAAAACTTATATTTAGTATATGTTACAATGAAGAAGTATTGCTCAGCTTTATAATAAAACCAGAGGTATTTATTATGTAATGAGAGCTCTTTGTATTTGTAGAACTTACACTCAAAATGTCAGTTATTGATTTATTAGAATCTGATATTATTTGCCCTATATTACTTGCAACCTGAAAATATTTCCAGAGCCTCAACTAGTTATGACCTGAAATATGTATTAGAATAATACAGAGCTACTGGGAGGGAAGATTCTATTTTCTGATGGCTTTGCTGCACATGTTTTAATTCTGTACATCTTACATCCACAGTACACCACAGACTTTCAATTTTTAAGTCTGTAATAAAAGAAAAAGAAAAAGAAAAACTATTTTTTCTAAATTTTGCAGACAAATACAAAACACTTTAAAAAATCAAATGGTATGGTTGCCATTTCTTACCTAAATGGGATCTGATATATAAGACTCTCTCTGCAAATTAATTCTTTTATCTTCCTTGGGAATGGAAGAAGGGCTTTGATTTGAAAATGGAAAAATAAACCCCTGTATTTAAGTCACAGGTGATTTATAAAAAGATGTGTCTTAACTACAAAAACCCTGGAATGCAAATCATGGTCATTAGATTATAGTGTTCCTCATCTTACTCATAAGTTAAAATTTTTACCAAGTAATATGGACCATACTCAATATTGCTATTGGTATTCAATGGACTTACCTTGTGAGAAATTATCTGAGGCATTTTTTTTCTCCCAGACCTTTTAGAAGAAGGCAGGTGCTGATTTATATTGTAATAAGGATATGGTGTCATAAGTAATAGGAAAGGAATAAAGGAAATAAGTAAGACTACAGATGTAAAGTAACTGCAAGTATGGTGGTCAGACAGATGGTATAACTGAGAATCTGCTGAGTGAAACACTATTTTCTTTGAGGTCTGTATTGCACAGTCTACATATAAATAACTTACAATTTTTTCTAGAAGCTATAGAAAGAATATTTAAGAGCTGTTTAGCCTTTTGTCTTTTTTTTTTTCCTTCCAGTACTCCAGTGCATGAAAATTGTCATCTTGACCGATCATCAATTGACATTAATTGATAATCAAATTACAATCTTTACTTTCCTATTGATGAATAAAGTTAAGAGATGGCCTATTTCCTGCCATATTTCTAACAGTGTATAAAGTTTTTCACTGGAAATTTCTTGATCAGTGACAGCCTATGAAAAATCCTATCAACTTGCCACTTTTATTTTTTTATTTTAGAATAGTAGCATATAAATTTTGTATGCAATATCTCAGCCTACCAAAGTTGATGAAATATACATGGAAACAAAGTAAATATTTAACAAGACAATCTTATCTAAATACGTATTCTATATGTGTATGTTTTTATTATCCTGTAAACTTATAAAATGTTATCACTATGGTCTAGTTAATTAGGTTCTAGTCCTGGTTAATATGTTCAGAATATCAAAAAGATCTCCTTTTAGGTGAGAAAGAACTACTGACCTGTCAATACAGTAGTATTCAGTGTAGAATCATCATACATAACCTCAAAATCCAGAATTTGTGTCCAAGGAATAATGAATAATGCTTTATGCAATCATTTCAGGTTAACTTGATGAAAAAAAAACCAACGTAACAACACTATGGAAATGGTATGTTTTAAATTATTTTTTTTCTATACCCCTTTAATTATGATTGCTATCAAAAATGTTAAAAATATAATGAAAATTCCTATAATCTACCTTTTTATTACATGATTCAGTTAATTCAAAAGCTTCTTTTAAAAGTTCCATCATTTTCATACAAGTTACGTGAAAGCTTTTTATTCTATGGAAGATACTATTATTTTAATCTCTTCACCAAAGTTCACATTCAAAAGAAAGATTAATCAAGTGACACTAAAAAACTATCCACCACTGCTTTTCTTTTCTGAGTGTGGAACCTTGTACATGATTCCAAGATGAGATCCAATGAGCTACTAAAGCTGCAAGGAATCTTCATGCAGGTTAACAAATTCATGCATACTCAGTCTTTCTGTCCCAGGAACTATTTAACATAGGAGCCACTGATCCATAATGAGCTTCTTTGTAGATTTCTAGAAAGTATTATACTAGTGTAAGGTCTAAACCTCAGATTATAGATTCATTTTTTTTCCTTTTTCACATCAAGAAGCCCTGTAATCATACAATTTTTTTTTCTCCTAATTAAATAATGCATGTGAGAAAATTAATTTCTAAGTTTTACGTGTGAGAAGAAAGTTCCAGTGAAGAAAAAAAGACCAGATGTCCTATAGGAACCTATGACAGCTAATTATTTAAATATTATCTGACATAAGTAATTGATTTAACAAGAAATTATTTAACAATTATTCCTTGTAAGACAGACTATTGCTTCCAATTTCACATGCAAAAATACCTTAGTTGTAGTCCAATTTATTAAGAAATGTAAATTATTTTCCATTTGTTTTAAGAATGAACCTATTAAAAATAACATTAATATTGATGGAGTTTTATGAGAGCTTTTCTTCTCAGTGATGTAACAATATTTTTATTTTAATACTATTAATAGAATTCATAAGGGTTACTGTAGATCTGCTTAGGAAAGGGACACTGAGTTACATTAAAAAAATATATGCAGTGAAAACTTGTCAGTTACAGAAAAAATCAGTTGTCCTCCATCATGCTTATACTCATTTTTAAATCTTGTCCTGCACAGTGTACTCAAGCAGGATGAATTTATACTAAGAAATTACAAATGTGAAAAGGACACAAATCAAAGTAACGGCAGCTACTAAGAGGCATATGCATGCATCTCAAATGGCCAATAAAGTTCTAGGTATTTCAATAATTTACAAAAAAATGTACTTCCACTACTAGATTGACCTGCATAAAGATGCAGCAAAATAACTCTACCTGCACAGTCTCTGTGCAGGTAAGAACAATATGAAGGATAAAACCTTTGTTATTATTTATCTTGAGACAGAATTGTGCTTGGGCATAAGATTTAATCTCTTGATGCCAGTTTTGTTAGTCCTGTAATTACTAGAATTTTAATTGGAAAAATGTGACTTATTAGAACTAATAGAATTCTTTATTTTAAGAAATAAATTATATGCTAAATATATATCGTCACAGAGTAACTTCATCAGAAAATCTGTGAAGGTGTTTTTTTTTTCAGAAAAGTTTTGTGAGCATAACCTTGCTCAAAATAAACCAACATTATTTAAATAAAACCTGCATTAAATAACTGAATTCAGAGAGAGTCACTTGCAGAGCATAGTGATGTTTTGATGATCAATATGTTAAATATTAATCAAGTTGTTGTGCAAGAACACAAAGACCAAAACAACAGATTGATAGCACTGGGTATGTTAAATGAATGTGCTATAACAAGGGAGCAGGAAAAATTTTTGTCATTTTCCATGTCTTATTTAGTAATTTTACACTTATAAACACACATACACACAGACACAGACACAGACACACACACACACATATAAATTACAATTTACATATAGAAAAATGGATATGTTGCTCAAAATTACATCCAAGTTCAGCTGTTTAGGAACTTAAAGGCTATGGAGAAGGAAAAGTATCATAATATATATATATCAATAAATAAATAGGTTCAACATGCACACTCACCCACATCTGGATGATTATATGTCTACACATAAATCTCATTAAGAATTGTATAAACACACAGCCCCATGATGCTCTATTATTGCAAAATTTAAGCATGATACATGTTGTTGTTGAATCATCAAATCTTGCTGAACCTTTGTTTTTCTCAGTAAAGCATCTGAAATTTGTCCTTCCATATTCATGAAGAAAAAAATATATTTATAAAGGAACATAAAGGAAAGCAAAAATGATTCCCAGTACTCAGATGTAGATAGAATCAGACAACAGAATTAAAACAACAGCTTGAAAAACAGCTTTTCCAAAGCACAACTTTATGCATTTTTGAATGCTTGGGTTCCAACACTGAAATGGTAGGGGAAAACCATAAATTCACGTGCATATGTTCCTAGGGAGCTCATCAAATTTCAAGGAGAAAAGGTTTAGGCATTTGATCATTTATCTAGTCAGCTCAGCGGAAAATAAAAGTTTTTAAAAAACCTCAAACAAAAAATTTAAAATGTCTTCTAGAAACATAGCAGAAGAGCAGTTGAGTTTAAGAGGAACACAGAACCTCAACTATTACCCCATATATCATAAAAGTACAGACTAAATGTACTGAATAAATGACTAAAGCTAAATGTTCCTCGGGTGTTATTTTTTCAGTTTTTCTACCCAATATTTCTCAATTTCCCCTTATCACCTTGTTAGAAGACTACTTGAACATCTGGCTTTTACTCTGCACTGTATGTAGATTAGGTATAAGTATTTCAGTGTCTCACGTGTACAAAAATTTTCCCACTCATAACACCTTGTTGTTCCAAAATGTCAATGGGAATTTGCCCAGATCTCATACAATGTGCTATCAAGTCTTGAGGAATCAGGATTTGCTGTTCTCCTGGGTATAATGGAAATATCTGAAGGTTTTAGATGCTCTTATTAATTCCTGTGGGATTTTGTCTACTTCTTTCCATCTACTTGACTCCAGTTCCTAAATCCATTCTTGTTTCTGTTCCTTAACCTTTTAAGAAAATGTGTAAACATTTCTTACCATTACCTTCTGAGTTTTATTACCTATATCTTTTTTTCATCTTGTTCTCTGGTCTCCTCTGAAAGATTTGCTGACTCTCCTAGTCATGGTTCCTCCTATCTTCATGGTTTCTCAGTCATATTCAGGGGAAATTGGGATCTCTTTGATATTACATTAATTCTAAGGCTAAATGTTTTATAATTGAATTTTCCTCCATTTGCTTGATCATCATTTCAGGTTCTTGTCTCTTGAATTGTAGTGATCTTCAAATCCAAAGTCAATCCAAAGTCACCTCTAATCAGAAATCTCCAAGAAAACTGATATGTGTTCAACAAAGCAATCTGTATTTTAAGAATTCACAGCTTACTCACTAGAATAGTGAAGTCAAACCATGAAGTGATAGAATTTAAAACATATACTCATTCCTAGGGTGGGGGGAGGAGTAAAAAACCAAATAAAACAAAAAATACATGGTAAAGGCAACACTTCAGTACTATCTGTCTTTACCTCAGGTGAATAGACCTGCAAAACATCATTAATTAATTTTTATAAACAAGGAGAAAAAAAGTTACTTCGGTTTGGTGCATATGTAAATATAGAAAAAAATTATATATTATTTCAAATTATTCAAGTACACATTTACTATTTGCATTTACAGGCACACACATATATATGCATATATATGAGGAAAGCATACTTAAAATGCTAGTCCAATGTGAAAACAACCCTAGGAAACCTCCATCAAATTTTACAGAGCCTATATAAGGTATCAGAATTGAAAATGGAGACATAAATATGAGCAATTTCTGCTCAGATTCACAGATCAAACTTCTAGGAGCAATAGTCGTATCTTCTGAGTCTTGTGATGGTGATGCAACACCAAGTGACATCACAAGAAAAATTTGCTGAGATTGTCAAAACAGAAGCTGGAATCACTCAACTTCTATAATTTATGAAAAGGTAAATAACTTTGTTTATTGCCATGGAATGGAGAAAAATGTTCTGTGCTTCCTATAAGCTTCAAGATGGCCAGCAAAGACTAACTATTCAGCAAGGCAAAACATATATATTTCACACCTAACCAGATGTTAAGTCATTTATCAACAAAGTTCATTCAGTTTTCAATACCTTTCAGCACTCAAGGAAATTTAATTCCTGTGAAAACCACTGAGAATAAACATTTAGGGCCTATGTTTCCATGCATAATGTACATTCCTATACAGTCACGACTGCATATTGAATCCCAGGTACAGAAAAAAAACCCTCAAAAAATGACAAGTAGTTCCATTACTTAAAATGTCAAAAATTTTACATGCAAGAATTGGAAATTTTAATTTTTAAGCTTAAGTCATTGTAAAAGTTAAGGCAAGAAAAGTGAGGTACAGATGGCACCACTTTGGTCTGATGGCCTCATACCCAAAACTGCACAAAAAATCTCATGTGTTTTCATAATAAAGAGTTTTATCTGGGGAGAGGCATGCCTCACTGCTGGTATTACTTATATATGTGTCCTTGTAAGAACCAACTCCTTTCACAAGAATAGCATCTGAATGTTACTGTGATTATGTAAGATAAGCATATGGTTCATTCAGTATAGCTCTGCAGTTGTAGGAGTTCAGAGGCTTTTTATACAAAAGATGATGTTCTATCCAGAAACTAATAACTTTGTATTTTCACTTTAAGAATGTTTAAGTCAACCTTTCTGTAGCTTCAATATTTTAAGGATAAATATATGTAGTGATATTAGGTTTTAGTCTGATTGGACCTAGGCNATATGTAGTGATATTAGGTTTTAGTCTGATTGGACCTAGGCAAAGTCATATAAATTCAATGAAAATACCCCTTTTGATAAATTCTAAATTAATTGACAAGTGATTTTGTTCACTGCCTAATTTTAGACTTTTTTTGGTGCCTCTGTTGGAAAGCAAATCTCCATAGATGCTATACAAGAGGAGTATAAGCCAATGTAAAGTATAATTGTTTCAATTGTCATGCAGGTTTTCTTCAGACAGGTATTTCTAAATGGAAACAGCTTTTGATGATGTTTTTTTTAAAACTATTCTACTACTGCTCTCTATGTATTTTCCAAAGTGACTTTCATTTATCGTAGTATCCTTTAGTCATCTCTAGTCATAGTTTATATATTTGCCAGCCATTGCTCTGTGACACATAATAATGGTAGTAACTGTTATATTTTTTCTGTACTGATATAGCTACTGGACAGCTAGTGCACACTTTCATGATGGATTGTTTATTTTAAGAGATTCACAGATCAGGTAAAAAAGATCTGATGAAATAGTGATACTACAAATCAGATTATAGCATAAGGTTTTAATAGAAACTTTAGGACAAAAGTATCCCATAATATTAAAAATTTGCTTAATATTATAAGATTTTGCTTATGAAGGATAATGCCTTTATCCAGTTCATCCAAAAGATGAAATTTTGTGTTATTCCCGAAACATAAGGAATGCTTGGCTCATGTCATCCTGAAGTGCAGAAATCTCTATAGATAAAAAACCTTTAGGCCAGCTAGAAGGTGTTGCCTCAAGAAAAGGGCCAGTTAGTTGCTTAACTGAAATCCTTGTTTTTTTTCCTTTTTAAATTTCTTCAATGTCCTGTGCTTTCATCTAAGTCTTAGCCTAAGCCTAAGTGGACAATTAGCAAATGAAAAATTTTTTGAACTCATTTTAAAATTTCATTGTAGTCAGGAAAAAAACATTAAAATATACCGTAAGACTACTGACCATCTACTCCTTCTGACACTGCATTTTATCTACCTATTTTCCTGAGGAAAATGTGCTGTATATTGCAGTCTTGCTTGTGGCATGAATCCTCTAAGTGTTAAAGTACTATGTGTCAATTTAATAAAA
>VWYI01001411.1:0-56840 GCA_013399455.1 Anthoscopus minutus | reverse complement strand
CCCCCGCCGCGCGCCCCGCCGCGGTGCCCGCCCGTCGCCGCGGTAACGCGGAGGGCGGCAGGCCAGGCGGGAAGGCGGCCGGGACAGCGCCGGAGCCGGGCCGGGGCAGGGGCAGGGTCGGGACAGGGCTGGGACAGGGGCTGGGACAGGGCCGGTGCAGGGCTGGGACAGGGTCGGGACGGGGGCAGGGCCGGTGCAGGGCTGGGGCAGGGTCGGGGCAGGGCTGGGACAGGGTCGGGGCAGGGCTGGGGCAGGGCCGGGACAGGGCTGGGANACAGGGTCGGGACGGGGGCAGGGCCAGTGCAGGGCCGGTGCAGGGCTGGGACAGGGTCGGGACAGGGCCGGGACAGGGTCGGGGCAGGTCTGGGACAGGGTCGGGACAGGGCTGGGGCAGGGGCCGGGCCGGGCTCGATGGGCGCGGAGGGAGCGGCGCGGGCATCCCACGGTCACTCCCTGCGTCCCTCCTTCGATCCGAAGGTAAAGAACACGTACCTTTCCTTTGCCATAATTTAAGAAATCAGTAGGTAAGGTGGTTTTGTTTGTTTTTTTTTCCTCCCTGCCCCTTAAGACACTGTTATTGCTAGATAATGAAAAGGCTGAACATTGCCCTTTCCTCCCTGAATGACTAGCTATGATTTTGTCAAAGGGCTTCAAATGATTTTCAGATTACTTTGCAGACGACCTTGGACTGATGTCTTTCCATTCTTGTGGCCTTCAGTCTTACTGAACAAAAAAATGCTTTTAGGAATCACAGATATTTCAGCTCTTTACAGTAATAATTTTGAGGAGTTTACGTCTCTTCAAACACCAGTGAGTTTTTCTACCAGGATGGTACCATTCACTTCATATGTATTGTCCTGAAATATCACAGAGCAGTTTCAGGACCTGCTAGTCTATTTCTTTGCACTACATGTCCAGCTTTGGCTTTTTTTCTTTTTCTTAATATGTTTACTGAAATGAGCGAAGTGAACAGCAGCTTAAATACCAGTTCTAAGGAATAATGTATTTCCTTGGGTTCCTTCATACTGTGGCAGATGGTTTTCTTGTCAGCACAAATGCTGTTTCAAGCTGTGAAAGATGATTTTAATTTTTTTTTAAAATAAGAGACTAAAATAAAATTATATGTGGAGTTTCAGGAAAGTCACAGAATGACAATTATTAGAACTGTAATGGACCTCTGGAAATAATTTTGTCCAATTCCCCAGCCAAGGCAGAGTCACCTAGCACAGGTGACAGGAATTCCCTGATGAGGTTTGCCATTCATTCTGGAAAGTAAGAGTTTTCCCTTATAGCCAAGCCCCTCAGGATGACAGGAGAAAGCTGTGGGACCAGTTACTGCACTCAGCCCTGAAAACGTTTTCTTCTTTAGACTTTTAATACTTCATTACACTTTTCTTCACTATTTACTCACTGTAATTGACTTAATGTTTCAAATATAATTTCTTATAATTGAAATAGTTTTGACTTTTTTCTAAATTGTGAAATTTGGGGTTATTTATTTTAAATACTGAGCTTTAAGATGATTTAAATAAGAGCTTTTAAATACTGAGCTTTAAGATGATACTATATACTAGAAGTAATTTCTAACGCAACTGCCAGCAAATCTCTTATTATTTTATCTGCTCAATCAAAATGAACTTTTCAGCCATATTCCCAGTGTATATATTTTAATTTCCTCCCTGTCTTGCTCTCTCTCAGTGGTAATCAGTTATTCAGAAATTTAACTTCCATCTGTCATGCCTAAATGGAATTGGGAGGGGGCAACTTAAAAAAATACAGAAAAAATTTTTTTAAATTTCTTGTCTACATTTTCAAAGCTTTTTAGAAGGACAATTCTACTGCCACTAGCTGGAGTTGTGTTTCTAACTCTCTTATGTATATCTAAATACCTCCTCCACTATATTATAAAAATCCCATATTAAATTGCTGACCTTTTCTATTTGCTTTTGCTCATCCACATAATCTCTTGACTAGGGTTTGTTTTATGAGACTCAAAACTGTTACTTGTTGACTTTAAAGAACATGCCTTACAAATTGTGCCAGCCAGCCAGCCTGCCAGCCAAAAAATAAAAGAAAAAAAACTAATTTCAAATGAGCTTTTAGATTAAAATTCATAGAAAGCTATAAGCGCATTTCTTCAGGAAAAGAAAGTAGATCAGGGCAGATACACAACGGACTGTGAACAAATGTCAAACAAGACAAGATACAACAGTGATCTATTTACAAAACCAAGGGGAGCTAGGCATTAGCTAGGAAGCTGCCTTTCAGAGGGATCTCAGATTGGAGCGTTGGGCAGTGATTAATGGGATGAAATTTAACAAGTCCAAATGTTGGACTCTGTACCTAGGAGGTGAGAGTTTATAATACTAAAGCAAAAATACACATTTCAATATAGAATATTTTCACAGCAGAGTAGAAGTAGTGGTGTTAAATGAGTAGCATAATTTAAATATCATTTCAGTGATAAATGTTTATATATCTACTAGTTATCCTTCCTAGGTGTTTGTCACTTGAATTCTTCAACATGTGTTTGGTTTGTAGTGCAGTATGTAATAGCAGGTAAAAGCTATGTGCATTTGTGTATTTAACTTTAAATACAGACTGTATTTACAGGATATATTCACAACTTACTTTGCAATCTCAGATGACAGATTTTATTGAACATTTTGTTCCAGTAAGCTCAGTATAGTTCTCATAAGAAACAGACTCATTTTTTAGCATAGAAACCACATTATTTTAGTGATAATTATGTGATGGATTCATAGCAGCTCTATAAAATTTATTAATTGCATTCTGTGTGTTAGTTTGAATGCATATGGACACCTCAACTTAATTTACAGAAAAGAAAAGGAAAAGCTGAGTACAAGTCATCCATCAACAACTGTGCAGGAGTCACTGAGAGACAATAAAATCTAGGACATAAGCAATAACAGAAGAATGACATTTTAAAAAGAACCTTTGCAAGAGGGATTTCTGCTTGTGAAAATGAGACAGGCATGAAACGTGCCTGAAGATTCTGGAAGTGCCTAACTAATTTACTGGCAGGAACTCATAAATCCTGACATAATATAGACATAGATGAAGAATGCTGTTTCGAAATATTTTGTTTCTAGTTGAAACTGAAAATGACTATTTTCTTAAGCAGCTTATGAAATCACTGAACGAAAGAACAGAAGGAGTTTGGATTTAGTAGGATTTGCCAGGTAAACCAATTGATATGTCATACTGTAGGCTGAAACCTTGGAGTGGAGAACTGTAAGAATTTATCCTGTAAGAGGAAACCTGAAAATTAAGGGTAGTGCTCTGAAGAATGCAGACAGGAGATAAAGGTACCATTAGGCGTGATTTTGTGCCACTTACAAATTTGTCTGTCTGTGTCAGTCTCCAAGGATGACAAAAAATAATGGTAGAATCATGTAGGTTGGAAAAGACCCTTAAAGATCATGGAGTCCAACCTCTAACCCAGCACAGCAAAGTCCGCCACCAAACCATGGCCCCAAGCACCACATTTACATGTCTCTAACATACCTCTGGGGATGGTGACCCCACCACTTCCCTGGGCAGCCTGTTCCAGTGCTTGACAAGCCTTTAAGTGAGGAAATTTTTCCTAATGTAAGATCTGAACCTCACCTGTTAGAACTTAGAGGCCATTTCCTCCTGTCCTGTCCCTTGTTATTTGAGCCAAGAGACTGAACCTTACCTGGCCATATCTTCCTTTCAGATAGTTGTAGAGAGCAGTAAGTCCCACCTGAGCCTCCTTTTCTCCAGGGTAAACACCCCCAGCTCCCTCAGCTGCTCCTCACAGGACTTGTGCCCCAGACCCTTCCCCAGCTCCCCTGCCCTTCTCTGGACACACTCCAGCCCCTCAAAGTCTTTCTGGCAGTGAGGGGCCCAGAACTGAGCACAGGATTTGAGGTGTGGCCTCAGCAGTGCTGAGCACAGGGGGACGGTCCCTGCCCTGCTCCTGCTGGCCACACCATTGCTGAGCCAGGCCAGGGTGCCACTGGCCTGCCTGGGGCAATGGGCACACCCTGGATCATGTTCAGCCCCTCATTGACCACCACCCCCAGGTCCTTTTTTACAGGGCAGCTTCCCAGCCATTCTGACCCAAGCCTGGAGCATTGCCTGAGGTTGTTTTTGACTTAATATCTTTGTTGAATTTTATCTGTATAATGCTAGATATTGTCTACACAAAAGAACAATCACTTGTTTAAAGCTTACTGCTAATATTTTTCTGGAAACTCATAACAGTGCTTAGCATTACTGCAACATCTTTCAGTATGGCATAGTCTTTCCTTTGTAGTTCTTCCTACTGAAGCATAAAAATATACAAAAATATTTTATGGTTTGACAGGATGCGGATGGTTTCTAGCTCTATAGACAAAAATACTTCTTCGTTAACTTGTTTCTACTTATCAAGTGAAATAGTCTGTTGTCTGGTCTTGTTTGCAATTAAAAAAAAGACTGCTAAATTTGAGACTGTACATTTCAACTGTTGCTACATATCCTACCACAGTTGCCTCGGTTTCTATATTGTGCCATACTGACATAAGAATTTATTAAAAATTACTCTGGTTAAGATAGGCAAGTTATGAAAAAAATAAGCACTCTAGAAGCATAAATTTGACTTTGGATGTTCTGAGAGGATTACAGAAAACAAATTGTGGTTTGTTTTCTTCCTGAATTTAAATTATTTTATGATAGTTTGACAATTTTAGTTTTCAGCAGCACAAAATGTGCTCACAATTGTACAAGCTGCTTTTGGTCATGTTTAAATTTAATGACCGAAGAGTAGATAATTTGAAATTTTGTAATATTGCATAGATTTAAGTTTTTCCTTTTTGAATCAAGCACATTAAGTGAATATTCTGATGAAATAACTTGTAGAGAAATAATTAACAGTGCTGACATTTAAGTTGCCATTTGGGGTTTCAGAGATAGCAATTGAGGAGATGTCACAGGAGTTCACGTTACTCACTTGCATAAGAATGTATTAATATAGAATACAGCACTCTATTGGTTATATTAAGATGGTATTTTCAGGTTATGCTTGGGTGATCTGGTGCTCTGTCTTAGCTAATTTTATTTCTTTTATCTTTGGAGTCACCGTTAAGTTTTCTAATTATCTGAATGTCATTATTTTCAGAATTGGGGTACAGTGGTAGAGCAATTAAAAAGCATTGCTGTGTTACCTCCTATAGAAGTGCATCATGAGACCTGAGCTATTTGGCTTGCATTGAAAAGTTAAGGCCTCATTTAACTTGACTGTAAAAGAGGTATTTGGCTGAGGGCTCAGAGGCAGGCACTTAGGATACTGGGTTTGTCATTCTCTTGCTTTTCTCTAGAAATAGAAAAGAGCTTTTTATCAACCTAACATCTGAACTCACCCTTCTGACCTTGAGAGCCATAATTGCAGTCAGAGCACAAGTAACACTAGTACAGTATTTGCTTGCCTTCTGCAGATACTTGCTCCGAGCATTTACATGCTCAAGGCTGAGTCTGGGCTGAGCAAATACTGCATCTGTTTGAACATCCCGTTCTGCTTAACAGTTGGAAGCTCACGGTGATGAGACTTGAGTTAGTGTGAGTGCTCCTTGCAGGGCCAACTGAATCCAAATGTGTACCACCAGCAGCAATGGAAACTGCTTCACCTTGCTGGTAAAAAAAAGCAAAAGCAAGCAAAGCTTTCTTAGAAAATTTGAGCTAACAGAAATACTCCACATTTTCTACAAGCTGAAAATAAGGAGTGTTCATCAGAGGTACCCAATTACTCCTAAGGGTGGAGCCTTAATCTTTGACTTTCCCTCCCAACCTGAACACCGCTATCTCATAAGACTGCATCGCAACTTCATTGCTTGCATAACTAGTTTTTATATTATAAGCACTATGCTATTATACAAAAGGTTAACTGGCCAGACAGATAAAGACATGTTCAGTTTGGTTTTTGTTTAGGATAGCTAATCAAATTAGTGGGGCAAAATGTGCAGGACCCGTGGAGAAAGACACAGACACTTGGATATGCAAACACACACAAACACAGATGTCTGAATCTTACACTTGTTTTGGGTATTTGATTGTCTAGAGCAAAAGGTCCTTGGAGAGGTATTCTTTAAGTATTCCGTCTTCCAAAGCAGTAGGTGTGGCAAGAAAAATGCTACAGATGACTCAGGCCTTTGTCCCTTCATGGCTTGAGGGTTGCTTGGCCAAGTTTTGGATTGGCATTTCTTAGGCATAAGGCAGAGTTCTCCTCAAAGCAGCTGCTCTTGCTGACCTCTCTGCCCCGACTAGACTGAGCCAGCTGCATTTTTCCTCACTAGTACATTCAAACCTGCCTTCTTCTGCTACTTGCTCAGCCTGACCTCCGTCAGGTCTTAAGGCAAAGCAATGAAGATACCAACAGCAAAGTGTATATCCAGGGAATGGTTTCCTCAGGCTACTGGACATTTTCAAATTTTATGTTTTTCTCATGAATAATTTGCCAGGGTTTGAGCCTGTTTTTGAAACAAGGAAACAGGAAACATCACTGTTGAATGTAATGAACTTCAACCTCTGACAAGTTACCTTTTCCATTGCTTTTTCTAGAAAACAGCAGTTAGATCAGGATTTTCTGTGTGTTTTTGTCTGTGTGTGCATACTTTAGACACTGCTACCATTGCTGTAAATTGGTAAACAAGAAAGTAGGAAAGAAATCAGCCCTGATTTTAATTGTGTCTCTGGACTTTGAGCAATGAGATTTATCTTCTGCTTGCTTCCTCCTATCTAAAATACAAGACTTGAGAATGAAGATGGTCCTGTAGCAGTCCTTACAGATATCATTGTGGTGCATGAGAAACACCAGGATTAAGGAAGGAGCTGAGAGAGGCTGAGGAAGGACTAGACAAAGGCAAGGGAGGTGCAGAGCATGTGAGGGAGGGAGATGGACAACAATAATTTTTAAAGTAAGAGGAATGAGATTCTGCCAGTAAGGACCCACATCACCTTTGTGTATTAGGAGGTGTTTGGGGTGCTCATTGCAAGCTGTACATTCATTGATGCTGGGCAAAGGAGAAATTGTATCCATTATACAATGTTTATGCTTTTTGGTGCAATTTAATCATGTACCTGTGTTACTTAATTGTCAAGTCCATTGTGGACATAAGCACACTGCCTTTCATGGAGCACTTCCTTGCTACTGGAACAGGAAAGGCTTACAGGCTAGCTGAAACAGAAAACTGAACAAATACTAAATGAGTCAATTCTCCTTTCAAACTTTTGCACCAGTTATAAAGGAGAACATTTGAATGGAATTTCCAGAACTTCATTAGCTACTCTGATAATGTTGCATAAAACCACATGCACTATGGACAAAGGTCTGTGGAAAAGATCTTTGTTCAGTTAGAACTTAATTATTTTCAAAATAACTAAATAACATGGTTATTACTAATAAGTAAATTATTATTATTACTAATATAGTTACTAATTGCTAATCACTTATTACCAACTATGAAATAACATAGTTATTACCTTGTCGTTAATAACATGATTATTTAGTAATGTTAGAGCTGCCATGGATTTGTTCTGTGGCAATCCTTTCAAAATCTTGAATATTCTTCCTCTGCCTCAAAACAATTCCAATTCCATCTCTTTGAAACTTTCTATAAGCTCCACAATTATCTTGCACGTCTCTGCACACATTTAGGAACACTGAGATAAAAAACTACCTTTGACTAGAAATGCTGTATTCTGCATCCTCAAAATCTCAGGAAAGGCTCAATTTTTGTTCCCTTTCTGATGCTGCTTACTTTTCAAATTAAACTGTTGAATAATTAAGTTATTATCTTACAGAGTTGTCTAATTATGAGCTTTAGGCACAGGGATTTGTGTGAGATCCGTGCTCAAACTGTCCTTGTTTAGTCTCCTATTCTAACTTATTTTATATTCCTGACTAATACCTGATTGCTGCAATCTATGATTGAGTGAATATACTTTTCTTTATGAGTAGCTTGTTGATGTCCTAGGATCCTCTGGGACAAAGGCAGCTGCATGCATATAGGGTGATATTAGTATTTTCCATCTTATCAGAGAAAGTTCACAGCTGGGGAGATATTAAAGCAACATTTTCAGCTCTCCACATTCCCAGTAGCTTAAATTGAAAACCCAAATATAAAATGGAGGACTAAAAATAGCTTCCCCCACTCAATTTATGGTATTATAAAGAACCTTCTACTTTACCTACTTCTCTCAAAGCCATAATGATCTTTCAAGGCCAATTCTAATCATCTTTATTTCCAGTCTAGATTCTGCTGACTGAAATGGTATCACTCTTCAGGAGGTTTTCTTCAACAGGCAGATAGACCTCACTGATCTGATTTTTGAGTATTTCACAGAATCACTAGGTTGGAGGACACCTTCAAGATCAAGTCCAACCCAACTAAACCACGGCACGGAATGCCACATCCAATTTTTTTTTTTAAACACATCCAGGGATGGTGACTCTACTACCATTCCAGTACTTGATCACTCTTTCTCTAAAAATCTTCTTTCTAACATCTAACCTGTATTTCCCTTGGTGCAGCTTAAGACTGTGTCCTCTGGTTCTGTCAGCTGTTGCCTGGTGAAAGAAACCAACCCCACCTGAGTGCAACCTCCTTTCAGGGAGCTATATACAGTGATAAGGTCACCTCTGAGTCTCCTTTTCTCCAGGCTGAGCAACCCCAGCTCCCTCAGCCATTCCTCACAGGGCTTGTGTTCCCAGCCCCTCACCAGCCTCGTTGCCTCCTCTGGACACACTCAAGTGTCCCAAAGTCCTGCCTGAATTGAGGGCCCAGAACTGGGCACAGCACTGGAGGTGTGGCCTCACCAGTGCCCAGTGCAGGGGAAGAATGAGCTCCCTGCTACCTGGGCGCTGTCCAGCCACACCATCCCCAGCCTATAACACTGCAGGGTGTTATTGTGGCCAAAATGCAGGACTTGGCACTTTTTAAACTCTGCCCATCCATCCAGCTGTTCCAGGTCTCTCTGCAGAGCCCTCCTCCCTTCCAGCATATTGACATGTAATGCTTCATGCTTCCTGCCAAAACCATGTGCTTACGTCATTGTAGGTGTTCAGTAGGATAACAGATCCCCTGAAGTATCTGAGGATACTTGAGAGCAATGGATTTTAGGCCATCTTATGCATGGTTACTGCAAAAAAAAAAACTAGGCCAAATTTATGATCATAATTTTTAATAGAGAAGAAGGGTGGTTCTTTGAACTCATGAGTTCTGGACTCAACTCAGAAATTTGTCATAGGCTTCATACACTTTTCAGCATACTATTTGGATTAATTTCCATTCAGAGAAATTTGATAGGCTATTAATTATATTCTCATTTGTTTATCTATCCTTTATCTTCAGCTGTTGTAGCAGTGACCATTTCCTGTTTATTGTGCATAGAATATGAAAGAAACAGTCTTGGCTTGGTTAACAAGTCATCTCACTTGTCTGGGATTCAATAACTCAGTGGCCATGGCATTAATTATTAATATACATTCTTCATTTACAGATTGTTCTTTTTACTCACTTTAGCTAAAAGTTTAATGCAATTTCATCTTGCCTGACATAGAAAGATAACTCTAAGCCAAACTAATGTTTCTGTTAATATGCTGTAATGAAAAAGTGTTTTACATTTTTATCTTGTTTTCCAGTGTGGTTCAACACATATAATTGATTATTTTACAAAATGACTGTTAGCAGTTGCATTGAAATCAGAGGGGTTGCATTCAGATTTTCAGAATCAGTGGGATATTTGAATATTTTGTATGACCTTTAAGCACTACCACATCTGAAAGTCAGGTCTTTAATACAATTTTTAATGTATTTATTTAAAGAATAGCTTATTTGTGTAGAAACACTGTAAATGTCTTTGTTGCAGTTTAACATCTTTGTGCTAAAAATCAGCCAGTTCTAACCATTTAAAATTAAACTGCTTTGATGGTTCTTGTTACAGAGTGTAAAGGATTTTTCCCACCAAGTTTTCTGCTGAAAAGAATTCCACAGATCAAAGCACCAACTGACCTGCTGATAAAGATTTTTTTAATGTTCTTCTTCCATTTTTCAAGCCTTTGGGGAAAAAAAGCATGTGTTCTTGTGATGTGTTGAATTCTTTATCAGTGCAAAGAGAGTAACCATATTTGCAGCATTAGAGAGTGCTGTCTAAACAGATTCACAACATTGCTGTCCTTTCCTTAAGTTTTGGGAAGTGACTGTAACTCTTTGTTTTTTTCCTAAGAGCACTTCTAAGCCACATGGCCACTCATCTGTCACAGCCACATGGAGCCAAACCTGTGAATGTTTCTGCTTCTGCCTTCTGCATTTTTCAGGGTCTAGTGGGTTATTTTTCTTAGTTATGAAACTTGACATGTGTTACACAAATGGTGAATTTGGAAATGTCTTCTATCATTTTTAGTGTGCACTCAGGCTTGTAATTCTGCATCCTTCTCACTGTCTGGAAAGCCAGTTATTGTTGGTATGTGTTTGGTATGTGCATAGATTGGGGAAGGCATAGAGTGAATAATTGGTGGAACACAGAGTGTAGTGGCCTAAGATGAAATCTTTGAATTGAGAAGAGAATTGTACTCAACTACATTTGAAAAATGCCTAAAGGAATCAGTGGTCAACTGAGAATAGATGATTTTCATATTAAGCAGTTTCCTGTTACAATTCCCTTTTTGTTATTTTTCATTTTGCACATAAAACTTCTGCACTGTTATCTTCAGTAAGGACATATTGCCTGTTACTCCTAAGGATTTTCTTTTTTCTTCTTTACCTGTTGCTGTTAAGAATTTTTCCCAGGCCTCATCCTTTGTACCTCAATAACTCCTTGTAGCTGATTACACAAGGCCAAGCATCGATTTTAATAATGTTTTATAGTTCTTTGGAGTCAATTGTGCAAACACTCTCTATTCTAGTCAAGTTCAATTACATTCTTTTTATTTCCTGAAATACCTTTTCTCTAGAAGTAGGTTCTTCATGCTGAATCGTGTTCTAGAGTTTTTATCAAGTTACTGTCTAGTAGCTGCCTCATAGTATGTCAACAGTTCTAAACTAATTTCACGTTTTTTTGTTATTGATGTCCACGTCAATACACATGGGAAGTAACTGGAGCTGGTTTAGCCCTCAAGCTCAGGTAAGGAAGCTTCTGCTAAGAGACTCTTTACATAGAAGTTTGTAATATAAGGGGATGAATCATAGAATCATAGAATAGTTTGAGATGGGAGGGGCCTTTGAAGGTTACCCTATAGCTGAAATTTCTGATTTTCTGTCTGTGAACAGAAATAAGCATTTCTAGGCCAAATTAGTCTCTTCCTATGTTTACAACTAAAATGAGGTTGTTGAAAATTGCCTTCAAAGTCCTTATTTCTGTCCAGTGACTATAAAGGAAAGTTACGATGCCTACTTTACATAGAAAATTGTATATTACATGTCTAAAGCTAAGTGAACTGAGTCTTAAACTCAGGAAACACTTTTCACATCAATTTGATACTTTCCACCACCTCAAGAAATTAGTATAGCGGAAAATACACAGGTAGCTTGAATATGTAGTCCTATTACTTAATGTGACATTTCTCTTTTTTTTGAAATGCTGCTGCTAGTGAAATGATATAGAGAAGCTTGTCAAAACAATGTCTCAGAAAGTGAAAGATGTTATTTGATAGAATTTTGATTCCTTGACTGCCGTTTTCTTTTTGAAAAGACTGCTTTTTGAATACCGTGTTGAATGCGGGGGAACAGGAAGTGATATGTACTTAACGCCTGTTTGAAAAGTGTGACATTTTTCTAAGAGTAGTTATTCAAGTGTTGTTTATTTGGTTTACCTATAGAGAACTGCAACCTCTCAGAGAAACCCAAAGCTGGGTGATTATTTGCTGCTCAACTGAGAGACAGGACTTCAAAGGAGGGGTGCAAAAAGTAGCCCAAGCAAGAAGCTTTAGCAAAAAGAAATCAAAGCCCGATTAAAAAGAGGTCAAGAGTTTGAATTGTTTATTGAAGTAATTGATTATTTTCAAAGTTCAGTTTATATACTGTTGCAGCCCTAAGTGGTAACAGCTCCAAGCAGAATTTCCTACCAGTTACAGACAGTCTGTTGTATGCATTAATTGGCAGCCTTACAAAACTACATAGTTTCAAAAACCTTGATATCAGTGTGTGCTGAACTTTTTCTAGCTCTTCCCTTTACAACCGTGGTTTCCTATCCCATGATTTGTACCTGACCAAGGCCAAGACATTTTGATCCATAAGCTCTGTGGCGCTCTCAGTTCTGTCCCCCATTTGTTTTCTCATAATTATTGACAGTGTATTTATGCACATTTTATTTTGAGATCTAAATGGGGTGTTTCTAAGCAGCAGTTAATGAAGGAGAAGGTTTTCTCCCTTGGAGGTTACTGGTTTTTTAGATCAGTTACACATAACTAATTTTGATGAAGAAGATAGTACTGCAGTTAGGGTTATGTGAGTTTTTTGGTGTTCTTACACTCCCTTATTTTCATTCTCTTTCCTGATGCTTTTTAGGAATTGTAGTGAGTTCAGTGTGAAGTGTTTGGCAAACCTGGTATTGGTTGCTTTGAATTGTATGTATCATAATCAGACGTCACTGGTTCTAGAATATAATTTGCTTTCAAGAAGGGTGATTTCAGATTGGGAGAGGTGTATTTCTTCAAGTAAAAATAATTTTGAGCTTTCTTTTTTGTTATAATTTACTTTGGAAGCTGAAGGTTTTATTCTGATTTTATAATTTTGGATGAAAGGAAGCATGGAAACAAACCCATCTGAGAGTTCTACAGTTCATTGTGATGTGTTTGCCTTAACTTGTGAATTTTCAACAATAATTCTGCCAGCAGGATCACTAGCTCAGGCTTTTTCTGTTCTATTATTGGCAAATCTTTTGCCAAGGTTGCACTCATACCAATAATTAGTGCCTTAAGTAATTCTGTCCTAATCCATAAGGTTTTTCAAGAACCCACATATTAGTTATGTTAGTATTTCTCTAACATCTTGAGCAGTAATTATCTTGTGCAATACTATGGATTAGCTTTTAGTTCAGGCACAAAGTAAATGTGAGTCTATGCTGCTTTCTCAGATGATTATTTCTCTGTGACTGCATATCGAAACCTAGGGAGCTTTGTATTATCTTTTGAAGCTCTGTAACTGTGAATAATGTAATGGTATATGCCCCTAAATGATTTCTTATCTGGATGGGTTCTTGTGCTCCCCAAATATTTTCCTTTATGTTTCATACTTGCTAGGTATTTTAGTTACCTTACGGTGTCTGCTATAGTGCCAGGCATCAGTGTTTAGGCAGCCAAACCCTACCTTCTTCTGCCTGACCTCAGAACCAACAGATTTTTTCTCTTTTGGAAATGGGAGAAGATTTGGCCTTCTGATTCATAGCTTTGCAGATCCATGTTTTAGTCAGATTTTCCAGCATGCCATGATTCTCCCGAATCTCAGGTACCAGCCTTCCATTCCTTTTCCAACCTGAAATAGGGACTATGCTTTAAATTTATTTCTTTATTTTCCTGTCTCTTTTTCACCTTGTCCCCTCCATGCTATTTATTTGCATTGTAGTGACTCGTAAGAATGTACAAAGGATCTCAAGCCTCATTTATCAAACATTATACAGAATGCCTGTTCTAAAACTTTAATCAAGAAACAGAGAAAACAGAATCACAAGGTATGGACTATATTCCCAGTTCAAAATTCATAATTTTTTTCACTTTGCTTAAATAGGACAAACATCATAGGAGGTATGAGATATTGAAAATGTATTCTTTTTTTACCAGACTGTTCAACCTGACCATCTTCATTTGGCAGTTACTATTAGATATCTTGCACTTCAATAATAGTAAGTTCTGTAAGCTTTGAATTTTCTTAAGGCTTTTTTAATGAGAAAAGCAGAGCTTTTAGAAGAGAACAAAATTTGTATTCCTTTTGATTTAACACTCTGCTATCTTTCCTCACAATAATGTATTCTAATATAATTCAAAATGACTGATATTCACAATTCTACAGAGGATTTTGGTTTCCAGAGCTACATAGTGTTTCTGTAGAAACATTGTGCTTTTCTTTCAGTCATTTGCAATACTAGGTTTTCTGTAAAACTAAATTTTAATTTTATTTCCTGAGAATGTGGCATTCAGGATGTTTTACTGTGTCTTAATTTATGAGCAACATTACTTTAGGATAAATTAGTTGATTTTTCATTGCTGTTTTGTCACAGAACCACAGAATTGTTTCATTTGAAAAGAATCTCCTTAGATCAAGTCCAATCCCACTGTGCAAGCAGGGTGCACAAAAGCAAATGGAAGTTTGTGGTTTTTAATTTGTGCCCATTACCTCTTGTCTTCTCAGTGGGCACAAGTGTGAAAAGTCTGTGACTCTTCTTCATTCCCACTCACCAGGTATTTTTATTTATTTATTGATGAGATTTCCCTGAGGCATCTCTTCTCCATGCTGAGCAGTCTTGTCTTTCCCAATCTCTCCTGTTATGGGACAAGTTCCATTCCCTCAATCAATTCTGTGGCCCTGCTCTGGACTCACTCCGGTAAGTTCATATCTGTCTTGTACTGGGAAGCAGTGGATTCAGTACCCCACATCTGGCCTCACCAGCCCTGAGTGGATCCTCCACCTGCTGGCAGCACTTTTCCTAATGCAGCCCTGGAAGCTGCTGACTTTTTTTGCCAAAACATATTTCCTGCCTTGTGGTCAGTGCTGTTGTCTGCTGTGACCCCTCAGGTCCTTGTCTGCTTTGTCAGCTGTGTGTCAGTTGGTCAGACCCCAGCATGACCCCGGCATGACCACTGCCTCATTCCTCCCCAGGTGAAGGACTTTGCTCTTCCCTCTTCTTAACTTCAGGAGGTTACTTTCATTCAATGTCTCCAATCTGTTCTGACAGCACACCGATCTGGACTTTTAGCCAGCCCTCCCAGTTTTGTATTATTTGTGAACTCTTTGACGGTGCACTCTGTCCTGCCACCCAGGTCATTAAAGAAGCATAGGCCCCTGTGTTGACTTCTGGAGCACACCACTAGTGACTTGCTACCAAATGGACTTCTTGCAGCTGATCACAACCCTCTGGACCTGGCTGTTCAGCCAGTTTTCAGTCTATATTTCTGTCTGCTTGTCTAACCTGTACTTTGTCAGGTTGTTGATGAGGATACTAAGGGAGACAGTCAGTGTCAACAGCCATATGAAAGTTGAGCTAAGCAACATTCACTTCTCTTGCCCTCATCCATCAAGTTTGGTTACTGTCAGGTTGGCTAAGTGTGACTTCCTCTTTGTAAATCCATGCTGACTAGTCCCAGTCACTTTCTTGTGCCTCATGAGTTTGGAAATGTTTTTCAGGACTATTTGCTCTACCATCTTATTGGGGACTCAGGTGCACCTGACTGGCCTGTAGTTTTCGAAATCTTTCTCAGTGCTCTTTGTGAAGTGTCTTTGCTCTCTGTCTTCAGGAACCTCTTCCAGCTGCCCTAACCTTTCAGAGATAATCAAAGGTAGCCTTGCAGTGACATCAGTTGGCTCTTCAAGTACTTGTGCGGGCAGTGAATCAGCCCCATGGACTTCTGTACATGCAGTTTGTTTAATGGCTCCCTCATCTGATCCTCCTCTTCTGAAGGTACATCTTCCCTCAGGGCTCAGACTTTTCATCTAGCCTGGGATGCCTGGGATTCCTGAAGACTAGGCTTACCAGCAGAGACTGAGGCAGAGGCATTGAGAAGGTCATCCTTTCTCATGTAATTTGTCATCAGTTCCCCTGCTCCATTCATTGGTGGGACCATGTTTTTCCTAGTTTTTCTTGTGCTGCAGATGTACTTGTGGAAACCTTTCTTGTTGCCCTGCATATCCCTCACCAGATTCAACTTTAAGTTGGCCTTGGCATTCCTAACACACCCCTGCTTCCACCTCTTGTACACTTCTTTTTATGTCTGAGTTCACTCAGGAGTTCCTTTGTCACCTGTACGGACCTTCTGCTGCCTTTGCTTGATTTCTAAGTTGTTGGGGTGGATCTTTCTTGAGCCTGAAGGAAATGATTCTTGAATAGCAAACAGCTTTGCTGGATCCCTCATCCTCTCCCATTGTCTCAAAATGTATTCAATGGCTGCTGCATTTTCAGTACATTTTTAAACTTTTGATTCAGTTTATTATCTCCTCTTTCTGCTGAAAAAAATTGTATGTACAAAAAGACTGACTGTTATGATGAAAGGGTGTTAGAAATATTTAGAAATTACCAGTTGAAATAATTTTACTGTTGCTTTCCTGTGTTTACTGCCAGAAGTATTAACATGAAAATTCTCTCACATGTCCCTTTACACTACACTGACTTTCCGTATCACATTCAAGGGTCCAACTGGACAAAGCAATAGGAAGCACAAGGTGCAGAGTTATATTTGAACCAGTACCTCATTTTACCAGGTTCATGTCTAATTTCTATGTTTTTCAGAAATCCGGTGGCCAAATGTTGGAGTTTGGTGCTAATGCTGTGAGATATTTCTTGCATCATAACCTTGAGGTTAGAAAACTTTGGAAATAAATAGTTGCAGTAAATGGACCCCTCCAGAGTCTGGAGGGTGTCTGTTGGGGTGTGCTTTCTATAACTTCTATTGAAGCTAGATCAAGCTACTGTGTGTACAAAAATTCAAAACCAGAGGGAAAAAGTAAAGAGAGGTGGATTCTACAGACTGGTAGGAAGAGGACATGCTTTGATGACAGGAAGAGTCTTGCATCCAGGTCCTCATTGCCTCGTAGACTTAAAGACCAAATTACTTTCAAAAAAAATGTTATAATTGGTTCACAGAGCCTGCAATGCAACTATACCCATGAAAAAAAAGGCAGTCTAATGATAAAGTGCAGTAAAATAGCTGAGGTAGACAGAGGCTTGAAAGAAAATCACAGCTAATTACTGTCATGGTTATCTGGTACCCACTGGTTTTAACTTGTTTTATCCAAATAGATTGTCTGAATTTCTTTATGTTACTTGAGGAAGGTGTTCAAATGGTAGATAAATGTGTTTGAATGTGTGGGGAATGTTTTTTCATTATAAGTCATTAGTCTTTCTAGTCTATATTGCCACCCAGCTGTGATCAAAGAAACTAGGATGTTACAGGTCTTGAATATATTGCTTTTACTTCCGCTCACAAAACAGATTACATGGTATTCTTTATTTGCAGCAGAAAGTATGAACAGACTGCAACAGGAAGGATGAAAACAGGGCATTTGTAGCATTAATAGGCCCAGTCTGAACTTTTAAAGAGAGAGAATTTCCTCCATGCACCCAGGGGCTGTGTCAGTCCTTGTCTTCTGGGACATTGCACTTTAACAGAGCAGCTGTCTAAGACAGCACTGCCTAAGACAGTGCTTCTTTCTTCCCTTTCCTTTGAAACATCTAAACTCAAGCCCATAACTTTAGTATGCTTTTAAGTTTTTGCTTTACTGAGACTAAAAGGATGAAAATATGTGAGTGCCCTGTTTACTGGTTTGTGGTGGAATGAATTGTATATCAGTAAATTAGATTCTTCAGCACTGAAGTAGGACTGGGAGGAAAAAATGAACAAATACATATGATGAAATGCATACTAATCACTGTAAAAATAAGAGAATCGTAAAATTTGCATCCAGTTTGCAATTTTATGGACATACAGACTTAAAAGTGTATAGAGAAAAAATCCATTATCCCTATTTTATAAAAAAGTAAAAGTATTTATAAGATAAGATACAAAATAAAGAGAATTATGCATTATTTGCAATCTTTCTCTCAGTTTTTTAGTTCTATTGCAGCTGCAAAGAAAATAAAAAATTATTTGCTGTAGATTTTACCACAGCTGCATAGCAGAAGTTGTGTTACAACACTGCTTTTCAGTGCAGATATTAAGGCAGGGTATCCTCAGCAGGAAGAATGCATCTGTGTCAAGGACTGCTCTGAAAATACAGTGTAAGTCAGAAAAGTGGGGAAAATAGAGCAGTTACAGTTGTGTGAATTCAGAAACACAACATATAGGAACCATGCTGAGTGTTTCATAGCACTTTCTGGACACGTAAATTGATAAAGTTCTTTGACTCGTACTTCTGCAAGTGCTGCACAGCAAGAGGCATTGCATTCCTTCACTACCATTGATAAATGAGCTGAATTATTAGGACTGAAGACAGAAAGAAACACAAAAAATTTCGTGTGATTATCAAATCAATCTGTAGCAAGTTTTAGGACAAATAACAGCGTGGTCTTTCAGATATGCCAAAGTAAACATCTTGCATTAGAGGCACCAAGGACAAAGGGAAAGCTGCATCCATAAAGTGCCGTTTGAGGTTTCTTTTCAGAATATTATTTTTCAGAATATTACTGCCCTTTGAGCACTATGGCCGTACTCACTGTTCAGGATGTGAATGCAACAGAGGGCAGATGATATTGGATATGAAAAATATGAGACCTCCTGAAAAGAAGTAATGTCAGTGAAATTCTCATTCAACAGGGTCTTTTAAAGATTCAAGGGTCTGTTTATGCCCTTAAGGAGGTCACAGTATCCAAATACCAAGCTGGTTAAGAAGAACAGGGAAAACATGGACATCTGGAAATTAAAATCCCAATATAGGGTGAAAGGTGCAAATGTGTTGCAGATTCTGTTTCTGCTTTGCTATAAGCCTTCCTTCCAGGAGAAAAGAAACAGGATTCTCCCTTTGCTCGAGGATGCATTGCCTTTTCCAGACTGGCATGTTCATATTTTGGAGAAGATAACATTTGTTTGTAATTATATATAATGAGGATCTTGCCTACCTGTCACTAAAATTACATTAATTGTCTCTGTTTTCCCTCTGTAATAAATTTGGTATAAAATGTTTCCTATGATTAGTTTCTTAATCCACTTCCTCTCTTGTGTTAGTCATATCCATAGTATCTCCTTTTTTTGGTTTTCTTTTCCTTGAGAACAAATTCAGTTATTTGCTATATGTTGCTGGACTGCTTTAACAAGATGAAACGAGGTGCTGCAGTGTTCCTGAAGTTCAACTAATGAGTAATAATAATGCTGGTAGTAATAGAAGGACTGATCTCTTTAATAAATCTAGAAGGGAACTGGTTTGGCTGACTTAGAGTGGAGTGAATGATGCCTGACATTTTCCAGGGAGACATTAATCATACTTTCTTCCTAGAAAAAGTAAGCAAAATAAGAAAAAAAGACAACTACAGACTCGTTAGTGCCCTTGGGGCAGGGAGAATATATAGATCCTACTGTGAAAAGATATGAGAGGCTGGAGTGCACAGAGATTTTAAAGGGCTATTAGATACGAGAGGCTGTCACAAAAATGAACTGTTATGGGCACCTCAATATCAAAAAGTCATTGTGAAGAATTCAGAAATAAATTAACATACACCTTTGTGTTCTTAAAGATCTAGTTTTATTTGAAAAATATCACAGAACTAACTCACTTCTGTTGTTTTGATTTGTTGCATTTTTTTCACAAAGGAATATATGGACCCAGTTTTCTAATAATGGTTTTCTGTTGAAAGCTGCTCACTGAAGGAAGTTTAAGACATTTGAGAACTATTTGCTTAACCATATTAAGTGGGCCTCTGAGAAGCAGTGCAGAAATGGCTAAGTGAGTACTCAATGAAAGCCACTGAGCTATTAATATAATGCTATACAACTATGCACAGTAATTCAGAAGAAACAAAGCAGAGTTGGACAAAACCTACTGCATGTATTCTGCTAGGTGGACAAAAACCATTCATTTGAGGAACCAGAGTCTGTTCCCATCTACTGTAGAACTGTTTCTATCTGCAATCATCTGAATGGCTTAATAGGATTAGGCATAAAGGTTCAAGTGTCAGCAAGACACCTAGGGGCACATGGAGGACAGGGATGAGCCTGATTAAATTAGTGGCCTTCTACAATGGAGTGACTGTACCAGTGAACGAGGGAAGAGCTGCTGGTGTAATCTACCTGGACTTCTGCTAAGCATTTCACATGGTTTCCCACAACATTCTTCTGTCAAAATTAGAGAGATGTGGATTTGATGGATGGACTGTTCAGGGGGTAAGGAATTGGTCGCATTTAGAGGTAAGTGGAGAACGTCTCAGTGTCTGGATGGAGATCGGTGGTGAGTGCTGTCCCTCAGGGGTCTGTGTTGGGACCAGTGTAATTTAATGTCTTTAATGACCACATAAACAGTGGAATCGAGTGCACTCTCAAGAATTTTATAAACATCAAGCTGAGTGGTACAGCTGACACACCTCTGAAACAGGATGCCATCCAGAGGGACCTGGATAAGCTCAACAAATATGCCCGTGGGAATCTCATGAGAGGCCAAGTACAAGGTGCTACGCCTGGTTAGGGACAAGCCCTAGTATCAACACAGCCTGGGGGATGACCAGCTCAAAAGCAGCCCTGTAGAGGAGGTCTTGGGGCTATTGCTGGATGAAAAGCAGGACATGACCTGGCAATGTGTGCTTGGATCCCAGAAAGCCAAGTGTATCCTGTGCTGTGTCAGAAGCAGCACAACCAGCACGAGGAAGATGACTCTGCCCCTCTGCTCCACTCTGATGAGACTCCACCTGCTGTGTTGTGTCCAGCTCTGAGGTCCTTAGTATGGGAAAGATATGGACCTGTTGGGGCAGGTGCAGGACATGAAGATGACCAGAGGGTGAAGCACCTCTCATATGAAGACAGGGTGAGCTTGGGGTTGTTCTGTCTGGAGAAGACAGGGCTCCAGGGAGAACTCATTGAGGCCTTTCAGTACTTCCAAGGAGAAAGATGGAGAGACTTTTTAATAGGAGCTGTAGAAAATGATAGAACAAGATGTAATGTTTTTAAAATGCAAGAAGTCAGGCCAGAGTAGGTAAAAGGAAGCAGTTTTTTACAAGAGCCGTGAAATATTGGAACAGGTTGCCCAGATTAGAAATGATTTCCCATCCCTGGAAACACTCAAGGTGAGATTGGACAGGGCTTTGAGAAGTCTGGTGAAGTTGAAAGTGTCGTGAGCTGGTATATGCTCATTGCTAGGGTAATTAGGAACTGGAGTTCTCAAAGCACTCAGAAACATCTAAGAATCACTCCAGAATGACAAGGAAAAGTTAGAGTTATTGAATGTCAATTAGAGGCGTAAGGCACTTCTTATTTTTTAGTTTCTATGTTGTAAAAGGTCCCAAACAGTAATTTGGGAACCTAATATAGTTTTTAAACTCTTGAAGAGACAAAAATATATTGAAAACAACTAAATATAAACCTGGAAAAGACTGATTCACTTGGATTCACCAAAATGAAAGCTTGATTAAGTGTACCCTCAGTGACTTCACAGACAGCAGTAGCACTGATCTGCTGGAGAGCCAAAAATCCCTGCAGAGGGATCTGGACAGGCTGGATTGATGGGCTGAGGCCAAGGGTATGAAGTTCAGCAAGGCCAGGTGCTGGGTCCTGCAGCTGGGTCACAGCAACTGCAGACAGTACTACAGGCTTGGGTCAGAATGGCTGGAAAACTGCCCTGTGGAAAAGGAGCTGAGGTGCTGGTCAGCAGTGGTTCAACATGAGCCAGTGCTTGTTTTCTAGGTGGCCAAGAAGGCCAGTGGCACCCTGGCCTGGCTCAGCAGTGGTGTGGCCAGCAGGAGCAGGGCAGTGACCATCCCCCTGTACTCTGCACTACTGAGGCCACACATCCAATCCTGGGCTCAGTTTTGGCTCCCTCATTGCAAGAAGGCCATTGAGGTGCTGGAGCATATCCAGAGAAGGGCAACAGAGCTGGAGAAGGGTCTGGAGCACAAGTTCAGTGAGGAGTGGGGGGTCCTTAACCAGGAAAAAAGAAGGCTCTGGGGAAACTGTATTGCTCTCTACAATTGCCTGAAAGGAGATTGTGGAGAGGTTGGAGTCAGCCTCTTCTCCCAGGTGATGAACAGCAGGATGAGAAGAAATGGCATCCAGTTGCAGTAGGGGACCTTTAGATTAAATATTAGGAAAAATTCCTTCACTGAAAGGGTTGTCAAGCACTGGAACAAGCTGCCCAGGGAAGTAGTAGAATCACCATTGCTGGAGGTATGTAAGATGTGTAGATGGGGTGTTTAGAGACATGGTTTAGTGGTGAACTTACAGTGCTTGGTTAATGGGTGGACTCAATCTTTGCCAACCTAAATGAAGCTGTAAGGTAAATGAAGTAATTGCATTATTGAAAAAAGGTATTATCACAATGAGGTTTCTGCATTGCTACTTTTGCCTAATGGACGGCTTATTCTATTATGGTACTGCACAAGTAATAAGATTTCCACATGCAGTTTAGAAATCAGAATATCTTGCAGCTGACCTTTACCCACTTGCATTGAGTCTGTTCTCCCTAGTGAAGTATTCCACTTTCAGCTTCAGTGAATTGGATGTTCTGGAAGCTCGATCTGTTCATATGCTTTTATGGCAAACCAAATTTGTATGTTAAAATTGAGGGAAAGAGCAAATGACAGCATAAGTAGAAATGCCACACCTGATGGACCAGATTATAATTTTATTTCCATCAGTTATTCCAGTGTAGTGGAATTACTTCTGCCCAGTTCTGCCATAAATAAGCAATCACGACATTATGGTTGGAGAGGAAGCACTATATAGTGAATAGAAAAGAAGAATTATTTAATTTACTCTAATGATAGCCACTTATTTTCTGCATGATCTGAGGAAAGTGACTTAGTCTTTGTCATTTAATTTTTTTATGATTTAAGTAGGTCACACTAACAGCTGCTATCTTGTTGGATTGTTGTGAGGATAATTAAAATTTCTCAAGTATTTTGATGTCGCCAGGTAAAAAGAGTAAATTAATGTAAGTACATAATTTTTATAGTGTATTAAAAAAGGAAGTTGCAATTAGCAGAAGTTTATTTATAATTTCAGTGGTTGACATAATGAGACCTTTACATCAAACTCTTGTTATATGAAACTTGTGATTGAGTGTATATATTAGAACTTAACATGTTAAAAGGGACTGGATTAGTGTGGTTCAAGAAAAGAATGATTAGTTTTTGTCAATTGCATGGGAATGGTGGGAAAATTCTTCTAGCATGTGGGGAATCCTGCATTATTATAAATACAATTATAATTATGAATTAATTATGATAAAATATAGACTTGAAGGGTACAGAAAAAACATCTGTAAGTCACCTCTTAATTTCAATCTTCTGCCTTCTTGATCTTTTCTCTTTCCACATTTTAAAGAACCTAGGAAGCTACTCATATTTAGAATTGAATGCTGTGGGTTTTTTTCTGTTACCAGTAATATAGGGAATATCCTCTCTGTAAGTCCACTTTTTCCCTAGCACATGTTCAATGATAGGGTTTGTGAGGGACATGTTAAAGGGCTATTGTAAAACCGTGTCAAATTACATTTACTAAATATCGAACCTAAATGAGCCTTCTTGCAGTTTAATCCTGTGACTTCTCATCTTGTCTATCCGAGAAATGCAAAATGAGTTAGTCTCTTCTGCTTTTAGGCAATGTTTTATATAAGAGCATACAAACATGCTGTCTTTTCTTTCATATAGTCTAAACAATCCTGATTCTTTCAACTTCCCCCAGCAGGACACATTTTCTGAACCAAGTATTAACATTTGCTACTGCTCTCTTTTTGACTGATTCTGCTCAAATGACTCCTTTGGGGGCACTTCCTGGGATTCCAGTGTTCTTTTGAGACAAGTATACATCTCAGGAGGGAAATAAAGGGACTGCCAGTAACATAAAAAAATTGGCTCACCAACTAAATCCTTCTTCCAGCCCCCAAATGACATTGATTAAAAAAGCCTGAATGAGAATAGAATCATATAATGATATAATGAGAATATAAGACCCTAAGTTGTGCAAGATTGGCATTTTTTGTACTCTAAACAGTAGTTCTTAACAGCTGCTAAATCCAGTAGTTCAGAAAAGTATGATTTGGGATAAAACCCCCCCTGTAGATTTAATTGATCCTTTTGTTAGTTATTTGGTTTGGTGCCTTGGCATGCTGCTTTCTCTTTCGCTCTAGGGATTAGAAACTTAATTTAGCTTCTCATGGAGCCTAGAATTACTACATTATTACTGAATTCAAAGAATCTAGAACTATTAGAATATCACAAAAATTATGACTAGTTTTAGAAAATTGGTAACATTAGTCATTTCCTTCAAGAATATCAATCTGACAGCCATTGATTTCTTAAATAAGTCCATTTGTATATAATTGTTGATAATCTACAGAAACATTTTAAACTCAACTAAGCTTTCTCTCAGACTTTCAGACATATGGTTTCTTTGCCTTTTATATTTTATTTAGAATTTCTACCAACTTTTTCTTCGGGCTGCTGAGTTTCAGCTTGAAATAGCCTATGTATATAATGCAGAAAACAAAAGATTAAAAAATGAAGAATGATTATTTCTGTGTGCAGGTTTCTCTGCACATGTAGTTTCATAAATCAGAAATATGTTTATAACTTCTATAAGTAGTTTACCAACAGTAGGCATTCTAAAATAATGAACGATCATTGAGATTGCTTTCTGTAGTGTTTTCTGTTTACTATTAATCTGTTTATGATTCTGAAAGACTTTTTCCAATTCTATTCTATCCATTCTATTCCATTCTATATCCATTCTATTCAAATACATGGCAGACTTCGACAGGTTTTGGATCCATCCTTAAATAACTAATAATATTGAGAATGTATTTTCACTTGAAAGCATAATGTTGGCATAGTATTTTTGTTTCTCATATGGGTAAAGCTGTTGACTGAGTTGTGGTTTGTCTGAGCCAACTCAATTTTAATAGAAAAATTAACTTAATATCTCCTCCATTGCCTCTGTACCAGTGAAAATCTGTCTTCATTTAAAATCTATTAATTGTCAGGAAAATACGGAGAATTTTTTGTGTTTCTGTCAAGGCAGGATTTGTCCTGCTGTCCTAAAGTTTATTTATGTTATATTAAAGACCAGTTTCCATTCAGGAATGGAAATCCATACATGAAATTTTTAGGAAACAGTGCTAATTTGCTCACAGTTTGACAACAGTTTTGCATTTTGGATACCTTCTAGGCTCTAAAGCCCAAATGTAGAACATAAGTAATTCTCATAATATATAGAGAAATTTCTACTCTACAAAGCATGGCCTCCTGTTGCAGAGTATTTGCCACAGAGGCAATAATGATAACTTCAGAAATGTTTATTTTTATTATACAGAATGCAAAAGCACATTTGAAATCAGTGGAATAAGATGTCTATAGGCCATTCTGAAAAGCCTTTAAAGTACTCTAGCTGCAAATTTGCATTTGTAAAAACCTTAAAAATTTGCAGCGTGGCATCAAACAAATAGGAAAACTCTAGTGAGCTGCGAGATGTGTACTGAGAGGTATAGTAACATCTCTTGGTGCATGGTGTCTTGTTCATAGTTTGCTGAAAAAAGCAAATTCTGAATCTTAAAAAATAGTTTTGAGAACAGAGATGAAGAACTTTTAATGGAGTCAATTAAAATTCCTTAATATTTATCCAGGGATCTAGAGGTCTCCTGTTCCACAATAACCTTCTTAGTGGCTTGTAGAAGAGTCTGTGAGTTTTGCAGTTGGAGCTCTAACAGGGATTTTTGTTTGGGACAGGATGGAGCTCTTAAGAACCAAAGTGTAGATGCAATTAAACAAGTGCTCTTTTATTAGTCAGCAAGTAATTTTCTGAAAAAACAGTGAATTTATCTGTCATGTTTAATTCTCTGTAGTCACAGAGCTCAAAAGGTGAGGAATCTGAAATTTTTCTAGGTCCTTTGGTGGCTGCTGAGGAAGCAAGAAGGCTAGCATGGAACCAGGTAAGCAACCATCAAAAAAGTAATGTGAATGAAAGACTCTCATTACAAATTTGTTAAAGAAAGTTTTGGACCAGTTCAGGTGTCATTTACAGATTCTTGGTGTGAATGAAAAGCCCAATCAAAAATAGTCTGCTGTACTAATGTGTAACATTACATGGCATTAGAAATCCAGTTGCTCCAATTTGGTCATGAAAGAGGAGAAAGACTATATAGAAATGTATTTCTGATCTGTCTCATCTTGTTATCTAAGGTATTATGCTTATGTGATAATGAAGAAAACCATGTTCTGCTGCTCTCCAAGCATTCTTTGGGATAATTATGAAAGCTGAAATAATAAAATTAAAAGAATAAGAGTCTTCATAGTAAATGTCTTCAAGATGTTTGGAAATACTTCATGTGAATTGAATTTTCATAATGTTCAAACAGTCTGTAATCGAAAATATTAACAGGTATATTTAAATACCTTAAAAAGAGCAGACATCAACAAGACGTTCTTGGTAACACATGATTATTCAATTAACTGGTAGATAAAAGCTAGGGCAAGGACCTTGTGAAAATAAAGTAGGGCAAACAGATGGATTAATAATTTAAACTGAGTAAGTCACACTAACCTTAATATATACCTAACCTTAATGCTTAGAAAAGTTGCGGGGTTTATTTATTTTTAAGCAATAAAATTTTGGTATACAATTAAAAAGTATTCTGCATTTACTTAAAAGGTAGTTCTCTTTGGCATGTATTTTTAACCTGTGTGGAGCTGCCCTTCATTGTCCATAGGGACACAAAAGATATACATTTTTGATAGATTTTTAAGGCTAGGTGAAATTAATCCTATCTTTAAGAAAGAACAACTTAAAAATAAGATTGCAATTGTTTTTATTTGCCAGGTTATGAATATTTTTTTTTGCTGGTTTTTGAATAAGTAGGAGGTCTGTTTTCTCTGGGTTGTAATACACACACGCACACACACACACGCACAATTCCACCAAAGTCACCTTTACATTGAATTGCAAATAACAAATAATTAGAGAGGTTTTTTCTTGTTTGTACTTCAAAGCTATGTACTGATCTTCATTTCTTCAGTTTGGACCAATTTTGAAGCAAACTTCACATCATGTATGACAAGTTAAGCCAGATGTTAAGCACAGTTCCAATTATCAAACAATCATGGAAATGTTGGTAAGTAACCAATTTCTAGGTGCGTTTCCCAAAAGAAAAGAGAGCTTTGATATTACCAAGAAATACCTGAAGTTTATGACACTATTGCTGCACTTCCATCTGTTCCCAAACTGATGGTGGCACGTGCATCTATCCATCTGCCACTTCATAACACCCTGAAGTTGAGAACCATAAATCATTCTATTGCTGCAGCAGTGACAGGTGCAGGATAACAGATGCAGTCTCCAATATATTAAGAGAATGCCATGATTTATTTGAATTAAGGCAGTCAGGGGTTAGCAATCTGTTTGAAACTAGATAACCATATGGTGCATGGCTGCTAGATGAGAATATTTGCTGGTAATAATGTACTGTATTAAAATGCAAGCTCCAATATTTAGCCTTGGAAAAGTGTCTCTTGACACCTGTGTCAGCTCCTTGAGATGCCTGATGACTGCATTATGTGAGCTGAAGTGCAGAATGTCACTAATCTTCTGACAGCAACCTTGGCAACTGGGTGCAGGTTTCCAGTAGAGTGAAGTGTTTAAACATTTAGATTTTCTCAATGGCTTCTAAGTTTGGCATATACCTAACAACATGACTGAAGGAGGGTCTACAGGAAGTTTTCTCATGAAGCACTAATTGTTGTTGTTTATTAACAACTTCTCACTGGTTAGTAAAGGTGATTATGCTCAAGATGTGGGCAAAGGCAGCATAGCTCTGTGATTAAGAATGTAGAAGTAAAAATTACCAGAACTGAGGCGCACACAAAAATGTCAGTGAAAGTGGTGAGTTCAGGTCAGGGACAAAGTGTGATCTTTACAGAATCCTCTGTAAAGAAATCTGAATATACACGAAGCTATTGGTCTAATAGCAGTGCGTCCACAAAGACCTCAAGTCAGAGAAAGTATAAAAACCAAGTGATATTATTTCGGGATGGTTCTTTGTTTAACTACAGGCCTATTGTTTTGATCCCGAAGGTATGAGAAGTTTTAGAAAATACTGTCAAGGAACAAGCAGGGCTGGCAGTTGCAGAGGAGCTGGCAGGGGTGGGTGGAAGCCTCAGGCAAGGCTGATCAGGCAATTAAGTACTATGAGTGCCCTCAGGGCCCTGACACATGTTTCCATGGAAAAAGAAACCAAAGACAGTGAAAAAACAGAGAATGAGATAAATTGCAGCTTGGGTTTACTGAATGTGAATCACATCTGAATAGCCTGACATCCTTCTTTGCTAACTTATTTTCTAGACAAAAGAAATGGCATCAATGTCATCTGTCTGGCCTTCCAGCTGTATGGGAAATTGGAAAAGATGCAAATTAGTGGGAGAACTTTCAGGTGAATAGGAATTACAGGAGAGACAGGAATAGGTGCCTTTGAAGGGGAATGCACTATGCAGAGGAAAGTCAGGAGTGGAGTTCCTTATGCAGTAGTCTGGTGACTTGATGTCATAACTGTTTTCACTCTATTAGGATTAAATGTGAAAACATGCTGACAAAACTTGCTTGTGTCAGCTTACTTGATGACATTGGTTATGGGACATGATTAATATAGAAGAATAGCACAAGCAATAAATAGATGATCTTCAGATTCAAAGTACTTGAAATGGGAAAAAAATCCACATATGTAGAAAAAAAAGTCAAACCATGAATTTAAGAAATAGTAAAAAGAATTTCTGGAGTTACTGAACAAGACATGTCTTAAAAAAAAATGGAGAAGGGAGATTTCAGCAGACTGCTTTTTCACAAAAAGATTATGACCAACCAAAGAAATGCAACTACAAAACTGTAAAAATAATGCCAGGGCATTGCAGTAGGTTTAGTAGAAAAACAGATACCAGAGTAAGATGCCATTGTGCAGGGTAGTATCCTAATAGCTGGAGGGACTGCTCAATCCAGGAGTGTCTCCCTCTCAACTATAGCAGAAAATTAGATGTCTGAATTAGATTCCTCTTTCTATATAGATAAATCAGGTGAAAAAAGTCACACTTGTATTACTTAGATGTAAATGAGGGATTTTTAATTTGAACAGATTGTATAAAAGAACAGCAGAAGAACCTGACCAGGCACCTCTCCATGTATTTTCCAGGGGCTTCCTTTCTCCATTGTCACCAAGTTGAAATAAGCTGACCTCACAATGGTCTAATTTTAGGACCTATTTGTTCATAAAGATTAAATTGCTAACAAGTTCAGTGTAACAAAAACACCCACACTTATCTAAGTCCCTTCTCACCTTTATAGTCAAGGTACTTTGCAGATAACTGTAAGAACCTTGTACCAATGCTCTGTTTACACGGATAAAGAAACTAAGGCCCAAAGGTGGCATATCTTGCCAAAAAAACAGGGAAAAGGGAGTCATGCACAGGAATAGACTCCAGCAGACTTGAGTCTCTGTATACTGCCTTGTCAACTGGTGCCTGCTGTCTCCCACAAATGAGAAAACAGTTTTCAGAGATGACCTGTAGTACTCCCAAGATGGTAACTATCCATCAGGGATTTTTCCAGTCTGTTAGAGGAAGGCCAGAGAGGCAGAGAGCACAGTTCTTTGAAAGAAGTGTTTGGCTGAGAGACAAAGACACAGAACTTTGTGGACAGGAGTTTTTATATGCAGACAGAACAGACAAGAAGCAGCAAGATCTTTTAGGCTTGTTAGATTAATTTGTATTAATTCATAGGAAATTGTTATAAAACTTCGAAGTGGAAACCCTGTGCACCTCAGGCAGCAGCAATAAATCACTGAAGTGACTTGTTACCCAGCTGTTTTATCCAAAAATATCCACATAGACATTTTACAGAGAGTATAAAAAAAACTGAGGGGCATCAGCTCTGATAGGCATGGCCATTTTCATGGAAAGACTTAAAGATCCACAAATTTAAGAAAGGAAAAAGGAAATGGGAAAACTAAAAAAGAAAGGAGAAATGGAATAAGAGAAAGAAAAAAGGGAAAGGGATACAGAAGAGGGAATCTTCCATCGCAGCTAGCTGGGAGGTAAAGTGGTAGTGGTGAGCATTCCCTGAGAGTCTTTGTCTCTGGTGTTCTGTCTAGTTTTCTTTCCCAGATATTCTTTCTACAGTAACTATGTGGTTTCACCCTGATGTACTCCACCTGTGTATTAATGATCCTTATTTCTTCTGCTAATCATACTGCTCAGAGCATGGTTTGATTACACACACATTGCCCATGCTAGTGGTCTCCTCGCCTTTTGGAAATTTATCCCCTACTAGTGTTAGAGCCACTAAACAAAAGGGAAGACAAAAAGAGTGGTTCACACCGTGGTAGCAGTTGCTTCTCATAAGAAATCCAATGCAATGGCCATGGTTGTGATCCAGAGCACAGAGTGCAAAGCTGGGAGGACAACAGCAATGTTGGACAGAGCGGTACAGAACTCTGCCCCAGCACCCTTGAGATATGAGGGTGCACAGTTGCACAGGAAGGTGACTGTCAAATTGCAGTGGAAAAAGCAAGGGAAAAGCAGCAGAGGGGAAAACAGAAAACTCTTGGCATTTCACAAGTTGCAGACTGACTCCTCTGATTCTGCTGTGGCACAGTGTGATAAAATCCCCTCTGATCTTCCAGGCAAGCAGCTGATTACTGCAGCCAGGGAGAGATACGGAGTGCTTTCCATAACACCAAAGCACCAAGAGAGGATCCCCAAACAACTTCCTCTCTGCCTGCCATCCTTCCCATCTGTCTGACTGTTGGAAAACTGTTCCTTCTCCCTAAGTCCCTAAGAGGCACTTATATTTTCTTCCCAAACTCATGGAAGAGTTTTTCAAAACTTTGTGGCTAAGGAAATGTTTCACTTGAAGATGCCCTTGTCTCCTTCTGTGTCTTGACTTCTATGTGGACTAGATCAAGGATCACAATCTGAAGTCACTGTTGCTGTTTATGTCCTGGCAGTGTTGTGAGAGCTATGGGATTTATGGGAAATCCATAGTTTGGAATGAAGAATTTGGTAAAAAAAATAACCAGGGCCTAGTCATAGTCTCACTTTTATTATGTGCTGGTAGCAGCACAGCTGCTATTCTGTGCATGTATCACAAGTTCACAGCTCCCAAGTAGGTGCAGAAGGCAGTAACAAGTCAGTCTCTGGCACATGATTACAGACTCTTTTAAGATGTGCAGGTAGGCAGATAGAGAAGAACATTGTCCTTTTAATACTTGAGGAAACAAAGCAGATCATGGTTTGAATGATAAGCAGTTGGCTTTGCACAGGTGTCATCTGGTATTCATAGATTCATGGAATTTTAGGCCAGAAAGAAGTCTTAAATCATTTTTATTGACTCACTGCCTTTTAGAGGTTAATACATTTCACCCAGTGAAGTGAGCAATTTCTTATTTCAGGCTACAATGAATGCCACTGAAATTCCTCTTCCCGCTGTAGTTTCAGGTGATGCTGTAGCTATTTTTCTTGCTTAAGTTTCTCAAAGATCCTTCTGTTTATAATTCTTGCAGGAAACTAAAAACAATGGTGAAATATGTTCGACCTTTTGATCCTTTGGCCAGCTGGGCTTTTTCTCAGCTCTCACAAGTGTTCCATCTTCTCTTGTTAGGATAATGTTTTGCACTAACACAGTGTTCATTAAATTTCTGTAACTGCTTTTAATTAGACCACAGAAATGTGTTACTGGCTCTGACTTGGTACCATGGAATTCTACATAACATTTGAATCTCAGTGGCATCCCATTAGCCATCAACATTTTAGCTTAATTGTGGTCAGCTTCTGAGACAATGTAAAAGTGATCATCAAATATTCTTCTGTCTTCAGTCAAGCCTCAGCTTGACTTAATGAGGCACTCCTTTGCTGTCCATTCATTTTACAGTTACTGCTGACCCCAAATGGCTCTTTCATTGTTGCACAGAAATGCACAAAGTGCCTGACTTTAGAAAGAGTCCAGTTTCCCTGAAATAATGACAAGCAGCAGAGAATTAGCATTCAGCGCCTTTTTTCTAAGGCATCTTCTTTTCTTTCAACGTCTGTACTAATGACTGTTGTTCCCTTGTGTCCCTGCACCATGTGAACCTGGATTTTTGTTTGTCCTGTGACATTTTCAAAATCATTGCATTAATAAGACTACTTAGTGTCACTGTAAGGATGTTTATTAGGATGCAAATTCCTTTGTCCCCCAGGACAACACAAATTCCTATATACATCTTATCAATGTTTGTTACCACCAGCCTTTTGATGTTTTGATGTTACATAGGGATGTGGACAGGAGAATGAATAAAACAAGAATGATTCAAGTTCGGGCACTGTGAGCTGCAGGGGGGTAAAACAAATCAGAAAACTGGTGGCATGATAGGGCTTAAAGGGTTTAATGGGTCACACTCTGCCTTGGAGGCCATTAAAGCATGAGATACTGCATGGGTCTGTCCTGGCACCTGTCCCATCTTTACCAACAGCTGGGAAAAGAGGGTGTGCCCTCTTTTCAGATTTGCAGAGGCCACCAAACCAAGAGGAAATGGAAAACACTGGAAAACATCTTTGAAGGAAAATGCAGTGCAGGAGAACATAACTGAGGTTGTTTTGAAACTCTGAAATACCCTCAATGAGAGAGACTCAGGCAAAGGGAAAGTTATGATGAGAGAGGTAGAGGTGTGCATGTGTGTGTCTATTTGTAGATGTATAACTGCATATCAGAAAAGTTTATATGGATTCATCAACCCTACCGTTTTACTTGTGAGCTAGCTGGTGCACAAAGCTACAATGAAGCAGCTAGTAATTTCAGTTCCTTATCTGCTTTCTGAGATTCTAATCTCTGAAGTATTTGATAACACCTTAGAAAAAAGATACTTTCAAAGAAGTGCATCTTACTACATGCAAAGACTTACTACACAGTTTAGAGTAATTAAGGAGTGAATGCTTTATCATTTGGTGGTCTGAGATATCTCTGATGTGTGCTACTCAGTCAGAAGTAAATGCATGTTATTAAATTGCAAGGTTAGCACTGTACAATCCTACGTCAGACTTCTTGTCCAGCTGCATTACTACATGGTTTTTAACTATCACGTGCATTTTCAAATACTTACCTGCAGGCTTTTATCATCAACTTTTCCTTTACTCAGTGAATGTCCGATATTCTTTATTGCTTTAAAACTTTAAAACCTACGCTGAAAAAAAATATATTAACTTTTGCAACTTTCCATGTGGTTTTTTATTACCAGAATATCCAGACATGTATTTACTGTCACAAAATCCTTTAGGATAGGTGGGACATAATTTCATCTTACAGAATGAGAATTGAGAGAAATGAAACCTTTCCCTGGTGAAATAAGGCACTCAGGGGAGACTCCCTGAACACCCACCTAGCAGCCACTGCTGCAGCAGTACAACACCCCACTTCACAGAAAATCCTCAGGATCAGCTTCCCAGTTGTAGCTGGAACAGCTGACTTAGTTTAGAGCTCTTTAATCTGAAAGCAAGTCCCAGCCTCACTGGAGGATATCCAGTCTAAGTGGCTGGCACTGCATTGGGAGCACTGGGGTAGAGGCAATGGTAGACTACTGCAGGACACGGGTGGGCTTCCTTCATCCTGAGCCCACCATTTCTCTTGGCACTTTCCCTAATAACATGGCCTCCTCTCTTCTTTCTCCACACCCACCTGCCCCTCACTATTCCCCTTGCAGCAGCATCTCTCTCTGGTACAGATACATGACTCTGCTGTTTTTCTCTACCCTCATTTTTCTTCCTCATTTTCTCTCCCTCCATGCAGTAGCATGCACAACTTGATGAGCTGTGCCCAAGCACTTAGCAATGTGTTTTGGGCACATTTCCAATGGTTTGTAGCCATAACTGGGGCTACACATTGAAGTGAACTCTCATTGTGACACTTCAGGCTCTGACTAACATTTAATTAACATAGTCCTTAAGCAGTGAGTCATTGTGTAATGTTTCTTTTGCAACCTTACCCTGATTTTTGGTGTGTGATTCATGTAACCCCTTGTGACATTTGTCACCCCCTTCACCATCATGGATAATAAACTCCCAGTTACAAAATACATCATTCCAGTAATGGAATCAGGACCTGTTGACAAAATACTATTTTGAAAATATTGAGTATTTTCATTTTTTAATGCAGCTGGGAATTGGAAGATACCAACTGTATTTTTTTTAATGTGTACAGACTTCTAGCAAGTGATCCATGAATCAAGGCTTCGAGAACTAATTTAATGTTTAAACATAGTGTAGCATTACCATCTTTTTCTTTGAGAAGACATTTCCTATGTCTCTAAAAGTGGCAAAAACAATTACTCTTTTGAGTTGTAATTAATGGAAAAGCTATTACAGGAATTACAAAACCTTTGCAGAAATCTATTCTATGTAGCCTGACTCTTCTTGTAGTCATCCACATGTTGGCTCTTCAGCTCCACTGACTGTGATTTTAACACACTATTTATAAATCACAGAGCAGATATTCAAGTAGTTTTTCAAGGCTACATATTCAAGTGAGACCAACAGCTGTCACCATGATGCTTAAGAACCCAGCTAAAGAACTGAGGCTTCAAAAAAAACCAACTTTATCAGTTTAATTTCCTCTCTGCTCATTTCAGAAGAGAAAGCAGAGTAATTCTGCCAGCTCTTTCTTAAAGGATGCAATGAAATCAGCATTGAGTGGGGAGAGCTGGGTTTGAGGAGCAGCTTCCCCCCTGTGCTGTGCTAAATGTTTATGCAAAGTGAAGGGAGCTATAAAGTATTGGTGTTTGATGGGCTTAAAGCTATTGAGTAAATGTCTAAATTAAATTATGTTGGTTTCCCCACTCTCCTTTTCTTGGCAGAAGACATTAGCAGATCCCTTCTGCTTATTTACTGACACTGCTGTTTTCAACATATCTGAATCCCTTCATAAGACAAAAAGAAATAAAGTAGACTGGTATGGCACAGTAAACAGTTTGATAGGTCAAGCTATCATAAGCTTACCAATAGGGAAATAAAACAGATAATATCTGGGTTGTTAAAGCTTCCCAGATGGGCAGCTGCTCACTTTTCAGTCGGAACTCAGAAGAGCATTGCAGACATCAAATGTGACATTTTTAATAAGGTTTGTACCATTGAAACACAGCTGTGCTCAACAGCAGAGTGGCTGAGCTTGGTTCTTTCATTAATTCTGTTCCTTTGCTTTATTTGCACGAAGGCACTTCAGACCAGATGAGTGGGTCAGATCAAGGGTTTGTCTAGCTCAGTATCCTTCCTCAGAAAATTTCCACAGGTACATCCACAGGGAGCAGAGGAAGCATGCAACAATCATTTGCCAAAATGTTATTCCAGCCTTCAGCAGTTTGCAGCTTGGCATCTTTCTGAGCTACAGGTGATGTCTGTGTTTTCAGCCACCCTCCTAAGCTTTCTTTTCCATAAATTTATCCCTCTACTCCATGTAAACTTCTAAGTCTTCATAATATTCTGTACAAAGGAACTTTGTGGTAAAAATACCTTTTTTTTAAACCTGCCATCTGCTACTACATTTGGTATTTCCTAGCTTTTCTATTTGGAGAAGCAGATAATAACTGAAACCTGTTCACCCTCAACATTTCACTTGTCATTTTGCTGATAGTTCTATAAACCACTTTTTCTGGCAGGATGAAGAGTATGATGAGGCAGATCCAGTAGGTAGATATGGATAATTTTCTGTTCTGACAATCAGTAACTTTGCCAAAAATGGACATTTTAGTTAAGCAAACTGTGAGTCAAGTCAAATCGAATAAATAGTTAAGACGGCAAAAGAGGATGATAAATTGGGGAAATGTCAAAGCATTTCATTTTGACATTTTCAGAATGAAATACTTGGTATTGCTAAATTTTTTGTTTTGACATTATCTACCTGAAACTTACAGAGTTATTTTCTAAAAAAGAAAGTGGAGTGAAAGACCTACAAAAAGAGCAAATAATTAAAAACACAACTAAATTACACTTCATTTAGGACTGAAGAGACTTCAATGTAAACCAAAACTATTTGTCCTGGTTTTCTTAGTAGAACATTTGAATATAAATGTTTTTATATTTCCATTCAGGACAAATACCTACTGTGGTTTTCCAGTATGGCTGTGGAACAGACATCTACCACATTCCCACCCCTGTTTTACAGGGCTTTGAGTGGCTTCCCCCTTTTCGTAGTATTTTTGGTTCTTACTTTTAATTGCCATTCTTTTAATTGGTCATACACATTTGTGCAATTGAAGGCAAATATAAGCCTATTTGATATTACTAATGCAGAAAAATCTGCCAGAACTTTGGCTTGTTTATCCTTCCAAACCAAAGTTATCATTAATACAGCTCCTCCATATAAATACATCATGATAGACATGTGAGGGAAAAGAGAAAATATTCACTGGGTGAAGATGATTTAAAATGAAAGACAACATTGGTGAAGAAGCTCAAATGACCTCATGAAAGAATTAAGTTAGGAGAACTTTTAATTCCCTGGAAAGCAAATTTAAGGAGGATAAAGGGAATAGAAAAGTATGTTTAGGATGGAACCTGATAATTTTATAAAAATACTTATATGACATAGTAACCTAGGATAAAAACCAGACCTTTGTGACTATTTTGTCTTATTCACAGTTTAAAGAAGTACATTGAAATTCTCTCATTAGCTACAAATCCAGCATTAAAAGTGTCAAGGGATCACAGCATTACTACCACATAAATACTGACATGGCTGAATGTTTTGTTAAAATGCATCTGTATGATGAACTGAATTCTTGAATCCTGAGCAAACATGAACCAGAAAAACTGAGGTGACGTCTCATTCCTGAAAGAGTTGAGATTTGCAATATAAACCATCTACTCTAAACTGAAAACAAATCACCTCAGTGGGCAACATTAATTCTAAACATGTGGAATTGTAGTTTGGTCTGCAGACGTGGTTAAATTCACTTAGGGAAAGTGTCTTTGGCTCCCAGGTGAAACCTGCTGTCAGAGCTAGGCTATCCTCAGAAATTATCATTGTGAGAGATAACAGCTGAACACTGATTTAACATATTTGGGTGCTTGGATGGCTACTGAGGCTGGTGATGTGATTTGTGCTGGAGAGTTGGCCCACCTTGCCCCTGGTGCTGGAAGGGAAATGGGGTTGCTTCTGTGTGAAGAGTTAAATGCTTGCTATTTGCTGCTCTCTTTGCACTCATCACTCACTGATAAATGCCTAGAAAAGATTTCCACACTGTTTGTGGTATGCAATACATACTAGCACAGAAATCTACAAGGCAGAAATTGTTTAGCTATTTTTTTTTCTTAGCACATTTTCCTACATCTGTGGGTTGAATGTGACTCTAAATGATGTTGTAGCACACATAAGCCAGGCAGGTAAGTCTCCATGTGCTGTCAGTGGTACAAACAGAGAAGTCACTCTCTGCACAAAAAGTTGATTGTGAGATATATGTGTGCCCAAAGGGAGGGGAAGCAAAAGAGATCATGGTGCAGGTCTGAATGCAAAGCAGCTCAGCTGCAGCAGCAGGGATGGGAAGGTGTCACTAGGACCAGCCTATACTTGTGCTGTTTGCTCAGACTCGGGGGCAGACTTGACACACTGAGACCTGCCCGTCACCATTGGCTGGGCTGGCCATTCCTGGGCTGTGGCTGACACCAGTCCCTGTCCCTTTTACTGTGCTTTTCTGACTGGGTGCTGTGGGACATGAGAAGTTGTGGATGCCCCATCGCTGGAAGTCTTCAAGGCTAGGTTGGGCACCCTGGTCTGGTGGAAGGTGTCCCTGTCCTCAGCAGGGGTTTGGAATGAGGTGATCTTTAAGGTCCTTTCCAACCCAAACCATTCTGTGATTCCATAATTCTGTGGTCAGGAATGGCACCACCCTTGCCCTCACTCTCAGCCCCCATATCTCTTTCCCTTGCTGCACCCCTGCCTGCTGACATTCAGAGGGACATCTCAGCCTATGCAAGCTTTTAGGTATATGTGTGTGCATTAGAAATTGCCTTGCTGACCTCATTGAACACTTCAGTGAGGATGAGTAGGTGCTCCTTTGTCACAGAGCAGACTTGAATGACTGCTCACTGGCTGCCCTATGGCACAGTGTCAGGAATGTTTTGGAGGAGCCAGCGTTGCTATCAGGCACACTCTGATGCGGGCTATCCACCCATCCTCGCAGCCTCAGGGCGACTCCTGAGGCGTTATACACCAGCACCCCCCGGGATTTCAGGTGAGCTCCTTCGAGTTCTTGCTGGTTTCCACTTGATGGCAGCAGAGCCCACAGCAACGGGAGCGGGCAGGTCTGAGAGCAGGTCTGGGTATTACTGATGGCGAATGGCAGACCATCAGCCCTCACAGCAAAAAGGTGGCTCCTGAGAAGAATATTCAGCATATTTGGATAATATGGATTTGGATCATTTGGATATATGCATAGTAATATGGATTGCGAATGTAGAATGGCTGTGAGACCAGCTCTGACAAGAACTGGTGTTCTCCTGCTTGTTTTTCCAAACTGGAAGGCACGAATCCAGGGTCTTTTGCAAGAGATGAAATCTCCCCCACTGTAACTATGTATGAGACCAGGTGTCATGAAATTTCTTAGAAAATTCAGTGAAAATATTTCATAGTTCAGGTTAGTTTTGTCAGCTTTCAGTATAAAAGGTTTGTTCTGAATTTTGACATGCTGTGCAATTAGAAGGCAGCCGGAAGTTTATCATTTATGAGACTGAGCCAGTTTTTAGCATGGACTTTACAATTCTTTTCAGGGAAGTGTGCACAGAAGAAGCAAAATGAGAAGAATTTCAGAGAATAAATAGAGAAGTGCAACAAGGACACAGATTTACAGAAAGAGCATTTTTGCAAGGTAGTCAGCTGCTCTATAGGCAAGTCAGGGTTTTAATTAGGTCTACATTTGCAGGTGTTTCCTGAGAGCCTAATCATCTTTGGAGGAAAACATAATTTGGAGTAAACTAGAGGAGCTTGAACTTTTCTGAGCTCTGTCCTCCCACATGTCACCTGACAGCTGCATAATTTACTGTGTTTTTGAACTCTTGGCATAGTGAAAGGTCTGAAACAGAGGCTGCTTTTTTTCATTCTCATCTTTGTTCCAAGGTTACATTAACAGAAACAGTATATGTATTTTACAAATCACATCAGACACCGTTATAAAAATGAATTCAATATTATCCTCATAATCTTGTAAATGGTTGCCATTGCTGTTTAATGGCTCTCCATTTTCCTGCAAGGAAAAACAGTAGTTTTTAAAAAAACATAGTTTCTCACAGTAAAGTTATATACTCTGTAAACGGAAGGAAAGAGCCAAAATGTCAACTCCATTGGGCATCTATGTTTGTTGGATTCTGGTGGAATTGCAAATGCCATGATATTTCTGCTGCTTGGAAAGCAGGGCAGAAAAATTTAATGGAGGAAATCAGAAGTTCCCAGAAAGCCCATCTGCAGCTTTCCCTGACAAGTCCATTCCTGACAATATTTGCTCTTTTTGAGACTAGATAAACTATACCACCCCACCACCTTGTGTCCCTTCAAAAGAACATAAGCCCTATAAAACCAAAGCCATGATAAAAATCACTTTGTTACAAAAATCAAAGAGGTAAACAGGTGAAGATATAACTCCTGGTCTCATCTTACATCTATTTATCTTTCAGCTGGAGTTCTGGTGTCTTGCATACTGCAGGGGCCATAGAAGTAGCTTGGAGGAACAGCAGTGATATTCAGGACTGAGTTACTTCCAAATTCTTCCTCTGATTATCATGAGGAAGGCTCAGGGAAATGAAGTAAGACTTTACAGTGATGCTTTGGACTTCTGGGTTTTCTATTCTGCATTGGTGTGTGGCTTTTGTTCAGGGTTATTAAGATCCTTTCACAAGGTGATGAAGACACAACAATCCTACTCCAATTGGGACTCAAGGACATTTTTTCCAAACCTCAGGCTCAAAGTAAAACAACATGGAGGGAAGAGGGCAGGCAAGTGGGACTCCTGTGTGCAAATGGACCCAGACAGACAAAAAGAGAGAGATCTCGGGACTGGCCCCACTTCCTTTGCCTCCATTTTGGAGCCATCCAGACACAGCCTGATTTGTAACACTGGTGCTGTCCAAGTGTGGCCTTTGAAGGCCTCACTAAATATCCTTTATTCTCCTCAACTCTGTCTAGCCTCTGTTCCAGCTCTTCCAGGCATCAACAGAGTGGACATGTCAATCCAGCTTCTGCTTTCATTTTTTCCCCTGCTTCAAGTACCCTACCAGACTAACTTTCCAGAGACTGTAAGAGCTTTTGGTGAGGTGGGATGATGATCAAAGGATCTGCCAGAGATAACAGAGGCACAGAGAATGATGCCCACTTTCTTTTTCTAAACCTTTTAAAAATTACTTCTTCCAAATGTGTTTCCCTGTTTCATTATTTTTATTTTCTTGAAGCATATGTTTGTGGTTTAGTAACTTCTGTACACTGCAGTTATCTGTCACACCAGTCAATGTTAACTCTGATTTACTAATTCACTACTTTGAGATAGGTCTCTGTGAGAAAATCTGTTCATCATCAACATTGATATGCACTGGTTTTTGACCAAAATTAATCTACGGCTGCAGTGCCTGACACATTTTTTAAATTCCAAGAATCAAAATTTATTATCATCTTTGGGGAATATAGGAAATACATTACAAGCCTCTGACACAACTATCACTGCCAGGAATGTCAAAATTTTAAACTTGTTTAGGTCTTTAGATTCTATTCCTCAAAGGTTTATTAAATAATTAATTCATTATTAATCATTACAGATATATTGCAGTTGTAAATCAAGCACAAGCACATCAAAAGTGTTTCTAACCTGTGGTCATGGATAAGCATTCACCTACTGGAGTCACAAAAGAATGCTACATTTCTTGAAATAACCATTTATTAGGACATTTATTACACATGCAGTAATGTTTGCAGCCCTCCCTTGCAGGCAACTTTGATGTAGATTTATTTTTCTGAAACGTTTGAACTTTCTTGGTGACAATTGATGTGAAATTTCTCATGAAGCAATCTCCAATGTTAGCACTAGACCCCAGCATTGAGTGGTCACCAGGCAGCTGCACTTCTTCTACAGCAACTGAGTTTTTAGAGCAAACGCTCCACACTATTGCCAGTGAGACAAGGTCAGATCAAAGAGAAAGCTGGTGACAAGATTCCAAACAGAAACAATTGGAAAAGACATTTTTTTTCTCCTTTGTTCTATTGACAGATCAGTTTATTACCTATAAATAACTGCTTATTCTGCTAGCTGTATCAAGATCTTGCTAGTGCCTGAATCCTTATTGCTTCTTGGTGAATATCCAGCTATTGTTGTGCATTTAACTACGCATTAAGAAATTCAGCATTTTCATAGGTATAATTTGATTGTTGTTCAAATCAAAAGAATGATATAATAACAATTTCCTTTTCCATGCAGTATAATCTGCTTTAAACGTAATTATTGCTCCTTTTATAACATTGTAATACTTAATTTAATTAGACTTATATATTCATTGATGCAACGATTTGATCTTTGATATTATTTAAAAGGTAGTCAGTGGTGTGGACAGATTTCAATTACTCTTACTCACAAAATTTTGAAATTGTGACATGAATTGGAAAGTGATTTGCAAAGGCATTTAGGTAAGATGTCACTTTTAAAATAGATATGGAAATCTAATAATAAAAATCAAACAAACAGCTTCTTTTCCACATTAAATGTTCAGGTATTTTGAACGCTGTATAGTTCTTCATGTTTTCACTATTTATGAAAATTTGTCAAGATATTTGGAGAGGTTTTTTTAAAATTCAGCACAGAAATAGAGGTTTGGGAACTGTGAAAACTTTTCTGAATTGATGGGTCCAGGTTCTCATGGTACAGAAAGCGATCATGCATCATCCCATTTTTTAACCAGAAAATTGAAAAGTAGTTTTAATTCAGGCAGAGTTCAAAGGCATTCCTCCAATTTGAAGATTAAAACTTCTTCATAACCTGTTATAGCTACCTGTTCTTGCTTTACCTTACGTATATTTTCTGCTCACTGTTTATCTTCTCAGTCAGCTGTGTCTCTACTCATGTTTTGTTAGACTAAACAACCCCATCTCTGAGCTTTCCATTCAGCTTTTCTCCTCCTCTGACTGAAATGACCATCCTTTAAAGCACCTGTTTTGGCTGAATTTAGCCTTCTTGGACTGTAGTACACAGGGGTTTAGATGATGTTCACTGTGATTTCTCCAGTGGTGTTACCATCTTTCTTTCCTTGCTGCCTGATTGACCCAATACTGAAGCTGAATGACGCTGGTCACAGTGTTTCATTGAATACTGAAATTAAAACATTGCCATGCAGCGTTTGCCTGTGACAATCAAAGGCAAGGAATCTTGACAGGAGCTTCTTAATGAAACTGTGTGAGATGGATGTGGCTGCCTGCACTGGAGAGAAGACTAATGTGGCTCACAGAGACCCTTCCTACTGTTAAGCCATCTTTTGAAGACAGATTTTTTTTTTACCTTGTTTTCTGAAGCAAATTATCCTGATGCAGAAGATAAAAGACAAGGATGTTGAAGGGAATGCAGGGTTTTAAGAGAATTCCTGGCTCTTTATTGCCTGAGGTCTGATTCTTTGGGTGTATTTTGCTTCCTTTAGGCATCAGCTGCAGTGCTGGGGACAGGAGGTTTTCCTCATGACCTTGCAGTACTAATGGAGAAAACAAAATGCATTCTTAAATTTAAGATTTTAATCAAATTTCTAATATCTTCCAGCCCAAGATTCAGTGACTCTGAATCCACGCTTGCTTCTTGAAATCATGCAGAGATAACAGAAAAATCAGAAAAAAATGGCATTGAAATGTCATATGAACTTAAGTCTGGAAGATAGTCACTTTATCATGGCTTGCAGAGCTTTGTATTGGATCATAACTTTTTCTATCTGTTGTCTGTGTTGCTTTCCTTAAATTTAGTCATGAAATGAAGTGCAAAATATGCATTTCTCCAGGGTGTTAGAGGAAAGCAGGTGGCACCTGATTTTCATGTTCTATGAAAAGCTGACATATTTGATAGACTGCAAATACCCCACTTTTATGGTTTCCAGTGGTCTCACTGGTAGGGTGGGTGGTAAAAAATAGGACAGTGTAAAAGAATCTAGTTATTCCCTTCTCTGGCCAGCATTCCTGCAGCAGTTCTCATTTCAGAGATACAACCTCACATGTAAAACTGTCACTTTAGAGGTGCATTATTTTATGGTCTACACAGACTATATCCTGTGTCTGTAACTCGAATCAAAGCCATATTTTTTGCAGTTGTATATTTGGCCACCACAGACATGCAGGTTAATTACACTGAGTGCACCATTTATTTAAAAGATTGAATTAATTTCTTGTGTGAATGCATTGGCTTTTCTATGACCATGGAAATGAAGAGGGAAAAAATCTTCAGGAACATTACCTTTTGTGTGGTAACAAAAACATAACTCTGATTTGGTGAACCTTTACATTAATTCCAGTTTCTCAATTCCTTTTCAGTGGAAATATTGGGTCTGATATTGGCTACAATTCTATATGTGTATTATTCCTTATCCTCTTCCTATGTCCAGACAAGTTGTCAGAAAAAATCTTTACTCTTGGCAGATAAAACCATGCTCAAATGGTTTAGATNCAGCCAAAGTGCCACTGCAATCCCCTCTCTACTTCCATGGCTGAGGTTTAAAAACCAGCTCTAAGTTTCCCATACATTATAAAGCCCCTTTTCACCCTTTTCTGGATAAAGCTGTCATAAATTTTTCACCGTAAGTATTAATAACTACTTAAGAAATAGTTTTCCTTGCCTTAATGAAACAATGAGCAGGGTTGACTATCAAAAAGTCAAATCTGCGGTGGTTTGTGTTCCAGGCAAGCTCTCTAGGCATCTGTGAGGAGGCGCTTCAGGGCTGCCACAGGGGCAGCAAGGCTGTGACGCGCCCTGACTACAGGGGGTCACACGGGCCAGGGGCCAGCAGCAGGCAGAAAGCTGCTGGGGCTGGGGAAAAGCCCTGCCCTTCTTACAGGGTGCTTGGGCTGGGGGCTGGCAGAGCTCTGTTTCCCCCCACAGGTGCGGAGACAGGGGCTCTCGCCCTCCTTACAGGGTTGCCCCTGCCTCCGGGCAGCCAAAGGAGCACTGAATTATGGTTTTGAGACCGAATCAGTGAATTCAATGGGAAGGGCTTGAGCAATTTCACCTGGCTGTATTACTTCTATTCTAGTACCTCCTCTCTGGAGAAAGGCTGCCGTGTTACATCTGTCTCATACTCTCTAAAATGAGGACAAGGAAAGTGGCAAAAGAATATGTAAGGGTAAAAAGGTATCTCTGGAAGGCAGGGAGCAAGCTGCTCTTCTTTTTGCTATCCAAAAGAACTTCTCAGTCCTCATTGGACTTCTTCTGAAAAGCTCTTCAAATTAAGATCTGACCACCAGGATTCTTCAGAAGGGAATTCTATCCAAACATTTCTTTTAATATATTCTAATAAAAGACGTGTGACAAAAGTTTGCAAGCAATATTCTAGCAAGTCATTGTAACAAGTAATCATAACAGGTAATCCTGTATCGAGATGTGCAAGCAAAACAAGCGAGACTGCAAAGCCAGTGAGCTTAACCAGTACCTTCGAGGGAAAAACGCCAAATTTTCCTCGCCCTTGCAAAGTGCAAAATTAGCCAAAACCAAGTTCAGAAGGGAACAGTATAACCTGCTACACACTTCTATGTATCACAGAGTTATCAGTTCATGCATCTTTTGCTGGCAATCAAACTCTTGACTTGGATGAATTACTTGAACTGTAGTCAGGGGTTGGATAACAAAGCAGTAGGAAGGATGAGGACAGATGACTTTTGTGTGCATGTGCATACCTGATGTACAGGTAGAGCAGTCTGGAGCCCTTCCCTTGTTCTCTGTAGAACACAAAAGACCCATTCACCAATATTCCCTGCCTGGCTATTTTCACTTTGATTCTAAGTCGAGGTATTACTCCAGGCTGTGGGCCATGTGGTATGTTCTGGCAAGGAGCACATGCTTACCCTATAGATTGACTCCAGGAGGTCTCCAGCAGCCCTGCTCTGACAGATGCAGAATTCATCACTGGCACTTGGGCTCTCCTCCTGGCTTTGGCTCTACCAGCTCAAGCCATATGAAAGCAGCTCTGCCTTCTGGGCATCAGACTTCTCAGCAGTGTTAATAAATGTAGGCTCAGCAGCCTACAGGCTAACCTATGTCAATATAATTTCATTCTATCCCATTCTAAATATGGTCAATAAATAGTGAGCAGGAAAGGATTTTTTCTGAAAGGGGTCAATGAGAAAGATAATTTGAGCATTACCCTCAAGAACAGCTGGGAAGGAAATGACATTGCCATTATTGGCAGATTTCCACCATTCATCCATATTAGCCATGTGTTAGCTTTTGTCAATAAGATTTTAATTTTTATCCAGTTCTTCCTTATAGAGATTGGAATTCCTTACAGCCTGCTAGGTTACTGTGAGACATATTTAGAAACACAATCAGTGATCCTAAGGCTCCATTCCTCTGTCCCCAAGGGAACTCCATTGAAAATATTTCAGGATTAGGACTGTGCAGCAAAATAACGCAGCTTATCACATGGGGGGAAACATTTTGTGCAAATAAACAGAAATTAGTAAGTAGTCAGTGAAAACAGCATTGTCCTCAGGCACAAAGAGACAAATAATTCTGTGGCCACTGTTGTAAGAAATGTGCTTCCAGAAAGCAAGCTAGAACCAAACAGAACTAAAATGCAAAAGCTGTATAAGAACTTGGTTTCCATTCTATGTTAGTTTGGAAGAATGTATTTTAAAAATAATTTCTGCCCAAAAAGCTTCTGACCTAATTTTTAATTAGTGTTTGGACTGTATCTGACTTACAAGGACATAATACAGAGGACTGAATAGCAGGGTCACTGTATGACTCCTCTGTTATCAGTGCTCTCCAGCTTGTCCCCGGTGTGCCCTTCAGCTTCAGGCTCAGTCACAGGACAGGGACAAGAGCCTAGGCTGTAGTGACCTATCTGCTGCCAGCCTTGTGTTGGTGAAAGACCAGTTCACTAAGCATTAAATAACATAATCTGTCATAAATCCAGGATTTATTTGGCCTGCTTAATTTGGAATGACAGTTCTCACTGTTTAGAGTAGAGCTGGACATTTTGTCATTCATCTCTAGGAAGGGTATGGTAGATACACCAAGGAAATAGTTCTTCAGATTTTCCAAACTGTATGCTAAACACACTGTCTTTGCATTTCTAGAGGAGATATTTTCATTTAAAAGTAGATTCCTCAACTTTTTTTTTGTTGTTTGTAACCTCTTATTTTTCTGAATGAAAAACAAGGCATTTTTTTCAGCACACTTGATTGTGAAATGTAAATGGTGCTGTTCTGTTACTGTGGATAATGTTACTTTTCTATTTCCACTGCTTTTATTGATTTAAGGGATCAGTTCCTTTCATTGATTTACTTAGGATATCATATCCTTGAAAAAGGTGAGGATTCTCATCGATTCCTGAAGGACCTGAAGATCCTTTCATTGTTGTGCAGTGTTCCTGTGCCCTCCCACGTGGAGCAAGATTGTCTTGGTAAATGAAGTTTTTTAAAGCTCTTTTTTTTAACAAGAAGCATGTGCAAATGGCCTAGGGCTGTTGCTGATTGTTACCTACCTGCCTGCTTCTTTCTGAGCTTTATGTTTCAGAAATGACAATGCTGAGTTACCTGCACTCTGCATTCAGGAAAATGCTGATCAAAGAAATACAGTCTTGCGTGTAGATTTGACTCTTCCCACTCAGCAGACTGGGACAATCCTGCAGGAGGAAGCAGCAGGGGGAGAAATATTGCTAGTTTATGACTGAGCTCAATAAGTTTGCAAATGACATTAAATGACAAGTCCATTTTATGACTGCAGGTGGCCCAAATGGCTGGCTGATCCCTTGTCCTTGTAAAAAAAAAAAGAATCAGGGGAAGAAAAAAAGCAACATTGTTTATTGACTTGGGAACAGTTTTGTTCATCTGCACCACATCAGCACTTTGGGATAAACTTCCCTTGATGCTTAGAATCCCACGGCAATCACACCAGACCACTGATGACAGAATAGGGCCCTCACTTGCTGTCACCAAAGATCAATACTGTTAGCAGCTGTTTTCTTCCATATGAGACATTTTGGTGTAATTTTCCAAGTTTATTACTTTAATGGGAGCCATGACAGTATTTCACTGGGACTGATCCTTAACCGGGAACTCCTCAAGGAACACAGCCTTACTAAGCAGCCATAGCAGCTGAGAGTGAACAGTCCCACTTATTGCTTAGTTATATCTTCATCCTGTAGGAATCAACCACATTGGAATATTTTCAAAGAAACTGGCCTTGCTATGGCTCAACATTAATGCAAGCAATTGGAAACAAAAAACACCCACTCTTTATCTTTAAATAAAGGCAAACGTTTATTTAAGCCAACATCACCTCACACAAATGCCATTGGAACCTCTAACTAGTTTTTTTCAACAAAAGTATCCAAATACATGCTTTGGAAGTATTACTGGCTTATATTAAAACATCTTCTGTTACCATCCTGTCCTGCTGTATCTAAATAGCATTTAGGCATCTGCTTTCTATCCAGGAATATTTAGGCTTTTTTCTCCCTGCTTAAAAATTCCCCCCTCTTATGAGACCAACTGGAATAGATAAAGACACTTGTGTTGATTATTAAATGGTGAAACAACCAAGTCTTACAAGCCCAAGAATGGATACAACTATTGACATATTTATTATTAACAAGTCATTGCTGAATGGAAACTAACTCCAATATTAGGCAAGGCCTGAAAATTTTGGTTTTTTTCAGGATTGCTTAAAATGAGATGGTTATGTGTGGATGTTGCAAAGGGATCTTTATGATGGTGTAGAATATTTAGAAGGACTAGTTCTTTTGCGTGCCTACCCATTTCTCCTGCTCTAACTGTGCTGAGTTTGAAAAGGAGCATCTCAAGACATAGAGATGTATAGTTCCTATACAAAGACATTCTTTGCAGAATATGTGCATAACTAAAGTAGCTATAACTTTTTCAAGCAAAGGAAAGGCATTGAGAAGGCATGTACACAGCTCTTCACACACTGCTTGTCAACCCTGTGTTTGCCACAACACCACTGCAAGCAGCACAGATGAAAACTGTGTCTTGGTACAAACAGATAATACCCCATCTCTAATGTCTGCTTCCCAAACTACCCTCAGTGGACCTGTGAGCATCCCACTGTTTGTACCAGAAAAATAAAATGGTGTCCTATGTCAATAACACCAGTGATTCCCGAGTGTAATGTGAATTAATTATGTAACCAAGACAAAGACTAAGGTCATCATATCTTCATAGTGATAAAAGGAGTTAAAAAGACTTCGGAGCTGATTGTTTAGAGGCAGTTATAAGAAGTTTTTAGAGCATAACATAGTGATGCATTTTCTCCTGTGTGGAATTAGTATTGCTTGTCTATATTTGCACTACAGTACACATTAGCACAATACCATGATTGTCACTAGAAAATTGGATACCATTTAGACAGGCTTCAAAACCTAGCAAGTTATATGCTTTGGGTACAAACTCAATGGGCTTGACAGGTGCAAAATAGCTGGATAACTATATGCTATCTTTGTGCAGACACCATACTAAAGACCTTCATTGGCTGATATCTGCAAGGATCTCTTATTTTGCAATTGATCTCAACACAAAACTACTGCCTGAGAGAAAGACACAGCTGGGACTTGTTGCCAGGGAGACTTGGAACTCTGTCTCAGGTACAGCACCAGTCTCACCACAACCTTCTGTAGTATGATGTTCAGAAGAAAGCTGTTTATAGAAAAACAGCTTATTTCAGTGGAAAAATGAAAGCATAACCTGATGATTTTTTGAATACTTTCAATTTTTATTTTTTTTTAAACATCTTCTGTGACCTGGCTCTGGCCATTGCCTACCACAGATTTACAGATTTGCACATCCATCTTTCCGTAGTGGAAACAGGGTTCAAGAATCTTTGGGCTTTAAGGATATTTTGCTTGGGGACTCTGCCTGAAGCATCATTTATTAAACAAATCTGGTTAGCATTTATGATGATAGTGTGTTATTTCCCCAATCTTGCTTGATTACGCTTCTGCCTTGGATCAACTATGATAATATTTATTCCAATGGGATCTCATTAGTTTCAATGCAGGAAATCATTGCTAAATTAACTCACTCAAAGTATTATTTCTGCATGTATTTATTTATAGAAGTATTTATAAAAATGGTTGTGCTGAAATAAGTGTAGGATTCTTTATTAATTGATACATCCATCCATATTAGTACTTCAGGCTTTGAGATAAGTCACTATTTAGTACCTCACACTAAAATTACTTAAGTTGTGGGAAGGTTACCATTATCTTTGTCAGACTTTGGGTCAGCCTGCCTATGGCGAAGCTCCCTTATATCATATTGGATGTGGAAGAGAACAAGGGTTGTAAAAAAGACTGAGGATCAGTCCAATCCATTTACAAAGCTGCCATTTAACTTGTAAAGCAGAAATAATCAAGTGAGATGTGAAAAGTGAAAAAATGGCTGATTTTTTGAATTAAATTTAATTAGGTAATTCCTTGGGGAGTCTTAGAAATTTTAGCACATAATTTTCAGGCAGTACTTTTGTTTCTTTCAGGCTGCTTGTACTTCAGATAGTACTTTTTTAGTCAGGATACCTGGTGCATTTAAGGGCCAGTAGCTAGAGGACTGCAAATTTCCAACCTTTTGTGCATTGACTTATAATCATTCAGTATTAATTTTCTACATAGCAACAGCACACTTGTAACTCCTGCAAATCTCTAGGTAAAACACATTTTCTTTCTTTATGCACAGTCTTCGTGATGTATAGAACCTAATTAGGACTGTTTAAAAATGCTGGACACATTCTCAGAGTTGTTAGTTAGAGCTCTTTGGAACTGAAATTAACTAAATTGAGCTTATTAGTTAATATTTGTTAAATAATTGTGCATATTAATTAACTAATTAACTATTTGATGTAATTAATGCCCAGGTTGGATGGGCCTCTGAGCAACCTGGTCTATTGGAAGGTGACCCTGACCATGAGAGGGGTATTGGAACTAGGTGATCTTTAAGATCCCTTCCAACACAAACCATTCTGTGATTCTGTAATTTGTTGACTTTATCAAGGAAATGCTTCCTGATACCACTACTCCATAAAGATCCAGAACACAGTTCTTCACTCAAGAATAGACTCTACCAGGGAATTTTTGTGTTATATTTAAGAACAGCAAGACAAATAAGAAATTATTCTACATTTAAATTTCAGCATTTCTTTACGTTCTTAGGAGAGCAGAGGATTTTTATAAACAACTGCTTCAAATACTGGTAGAACTTTTAAACTCTGCAAGCAAATTCCTGAAAAAAAAAAAATCTGATTTCTGCAGCTCATGATGAGGGGAAGCTGTTTATAGAAGCTCCTGAAACTCTAGACCATACATATTTAGGGGAACATTATTTAAACTTCTAGTCTGCTTCTTTTATTTCCCATCAGCATGGATGTAGCCAAAGGCAACGCCTCTAGTTCCATGTTAAATGACTTCCTTTACACAGGGGGTAACTTTCAAGCCCTTTTTCCCTTCAAAACAGGGAGACAATTTAATTGAGAGTGATGCATGGCATATGGCAAGTCCTAAATTATGCCTGGGAGTTGTTTAGGAAACTTTGAATATAAAAATACCTCAGGCTCTATCCTAACAATTAAACAGTTTAAACAATCACTTGCTGTGTCTAAAGACTGTGCCTAGGCTTTGTTCAATTTACTGTTATTGCTAGTAGAAGTACATGCTGGTAATAGAAAGTATCTCAGGCTTTATCAATTCTGAGCTTAGATGCTGAATACAATACAGAAATAGATAGGTCCTATATTGAAATAAACTCAAAAGGAGATATTTCCCACTAAAGTACTACAAATACCTATTGACTAGCAATACATGCCAGCAATATTCTCACATGGGATAACTCCCTGCTTTGTGTTCTGCCTGCTCTTCTCGCCAACAAGATGGATGATTAATATTTATGCATGTATTATAAAAGTAAGAAACCCAAATGGATGAGAAGCCAGCTCCACCAAGGCTGGTCCTGAGCCTTGTTATCCCCTAGCAACATCTCTGCTTTGCCCTCCCTTCCCCACATACAGCACTCTGTACACTACAGATGCTGAGTGGCATTCTAGCTGCAGCCTTCCCTGAGAACACACATTTGCTTTTTGGGAGCAATGAGGAGGCAGGCTCTGCTGTTTGGCATCCTTCCTGACACCTCCTTGCTGCAGCTGTGGTTGTGTGAGCCACACTCAGGTGTGACTTCAGCTGGCGCTGCTCGTGATGTAGCTACAGACTCTGCCTCCTCTGGAGATGGCTTGTGCAAAACAGGATGGGGCTGGCTTGTGCTTGGAGGGAGAGATGTTCTTGTTCACCAGAGGTTTCCAAGACATGACTGGACAGAGTCATAATCTCATGGAGGTTCCCTGTCCCATGAAAGGCTGGACCAGATGATCTTTGGAGGTCTCTTCCAGGTTGCGTGCTTGTTGCAGGGTGTAAAGTCAAGAGTTTGTGCTCACTGTTGGGATTTTATTGTTCTTCTTCCAGTCCCCTAGTTTTTTTCTTATAGGCTGTTGTTCTGGAGAGAGTTTTCCACACAAGATTTTAACCTTGCCCTCGGAGATGAGAAGTAAGCTTTCTGTTTTAACATTGGCAGTGAAAGGTTTGTGAACACAGCTTCCTTACAGGGCTCAAACTCATGGAGGTAACAGAAGAATTCCACGTTCAGATTTATTTTTTCAGTCTCCTAGCTCTGAAGATCCTATAGTGACTTTTGAAGAAACCAACAATATTTGAGTAACTGAGTTTACTGAAGTTACTCCAAAAAGTTAAGCAAAGTTATTTAGAAAATTTGGAGAATGTGGATTAATTTCTTACATTACTCTACTGCAGACAAGATTCTTACTTGTTCAGTCTTAATTAAAAAAAACCCCAAAACTAAATAACAGTTTGATGCATGGATGTAGCCACTAGATGGGAGGCAAGAGCTGGTCAGGAACTGGGAGCATGACTTGGGGCTACGCTTAGGGAACTCCTATCAGCTGCCACTACCGGCTGTGACATGCCACCCTGGAGCTGCACACTAACACATCTGGGACCACTTTCACCAGTGCACACAAGGAAGTTATTCACTGAACTGCATTTTTTTTTATTAATTGATATTGTGGTGGCGATGAACTATTGAAGGAGTAGAATATTTTAAAAATAACTGTGTTAATTTTTTGCCTCTAAATGGCTTTGCCTTAGGAAATTCTCCTCTTTCTTCTTCAGTGCTGATGGAAATGAACATTGTTCACATTAACTCATCTGCATGAAGTCTGTTACAAATAAAACTGCCAAAGGCTTTTACGGGGCAGGAGCAGGTATGAGCCTATGTGTTAGGAGAATGGAACTCAAGGTCTTATAATGTTGCAGACTTTCTGCGTAGCTTTAGGCAAGCTGATTTTTTTCTCTGGATTTCAGTTCTTCCTTGGCTTCTCTTTTTTTCTCTATTGAAGTGGCATATAATGGAATTTCATGTCTTTCCCAGTGGAGATTAATATTGTGTTAATAATAAGACTGTGCTATCATAATACTACACAATATAGAAATGTCTTTGAGCAACTTGTGGATACATTTTTTAATAAGAAAAAAGAATTGTTTTTCAAAGCTTTGTATCTTCTTATATTTAACTTTTAGCTAGGATAACAGGAATCTGATCCAGCCAGTAGCATAAACTATTTGTAGAAACTGACCAAGTAAAAAATTAAGAAACTGAATAATTTGAAACAAAGAGACATGATAAAAAGCCTTCTGTGTCCCCAGTACAGAATTTTAAAATCTTAATAGAGGACTAAATAGCAATTAAAGCCTTTGTACTCTTTGACCAGGCATTCAGATATCCTTTCCTTTCTCCTCTCAGGTTCTTAAACCAGCTTAATTATGCAGTGAAGGGAGGATAGTTTCCTACCCCAGCAATGTTTGGTCTCCTCCTCTACTTCTGTCTCTTCTTTACTACATTAACAGCCTTTCATTAGCAAAATGGTAGAATCATAAAGTAGTTTGGGATGAAAGAGACCTTAAAGATCATCTAGTTTCTATTCTACTTCTGGCTAAAGCTTGACAAGCTACCACATACCTAGAATACAGATCCATAAATAGACATTGCTCATTTGCTTCTCACCCCTCCACTCTGCAAGCATGCATAGTCTTTCTCCGTGGAGTCTCAGGATGCTTCCTTGGCCTGGGTTCTCCCTTAAGAGCAGAAGTGTTGTGCTGAATTTATACAACAGTGTAATTTGTGAAATGCAATTGAACTGCTACTAATTATAGTGCTGTAGTGTATAGAGGGGAAGTTGACTCAGACTGAGTGAACTGAGCAGAAATCACATCCATACTTTCCTTCAAGCCTCCCACTAATATGCCACCAGAACCAGCTGGTAAATGTCAGCAGCTAATATTTCTGTTTTAATACTGTCTTAATTTGTCTGAACAAACTAAGGAAAAAATAACTATGTCCCATTTCCATTATTGGTTTTTACTGGATCTGGTGCTGTAGAGCAAGCTGTGACTGAAAAAGGACACTGCAGGCATTTTTACTCTGGCAGGAAGAACTGGTCTGAGAAGATTCTGGCATTCATTTCTGTGTCCATTGGCTACAGAAGACGTGGCTGATTCACAACATTGATTTACATAGGAAGGAAGCACCTTGCACAGCAAACACTTGCTTTCACTCTCCCCCTTGCCTGTGCTCAGCTTTTGTTCCAGCTACAGAAAAAGGAGAATCTGCAACTGCTTGGCTCCTTCAGGAACCATGTGCTCATTGACCCCCTCTTCAATGCATCCATACCAGAGAATAAATTCTGTACTTGCAACCAGAACAAGGCATGATCCTTTTTTTCTGAGCATGAGCTAGGATCCTATATACTTAAAGTTTACTACCCTCCAAAATGAGATTGCCACATCCAACCTTGTTGGGAATAGTTTTGTGCCAGTTGTGCCTGGGAAAGTGCAAGCTAAGCTCTGAATTACGCCAGGTTTTGGATTAGAATTTAATATAGATTATCACAGATAATCTACATATAGATGATTTTACTCGCCATCTAATAAGCTTATGGCATAGTCAGTCTATATGCCTTTTTTTTTGGGATATGCAGCCTACCCAGAAACCAAGACTGGCACACATGCACCAGGATATTACCTTTTGGATTTTGAAGTCATTATTTCCCCTTGGTAATCAGTAGCAGTTTCCACCAAAATTTTCCTATTTGGAATATAATTTGGTGATGTAAACTGGTGGATTTACAAATATATATCTATCTATATATCTATACATTGATATCTATATATCTATATATCTATATGTGTATCTATATCTATCTCTACACACACACACACATATATACAAACACATATACACACAGATATATACTATATAAATTATTTCCAGACTGTATGTAATCCTTTGATGCAAACCAACAGAGGCAGAGACCTTACCAGAAGCAGAGATCTTACTAGGAGCAACCTCCATGAAGCAGCTCTTTGTCACCTCAGTCCCTCTTTGTAGTCTCACCTTTATTTGACTGTTAAATTCTTTGCTTTTTTTGCTGCTGATATTGCACTTATCTCAGACTTTTCAGCTGAGAAATGAGGAAGGAATAATGAAAAGGGCTAGCAAAAAGAGAAAAGGGGATAAAGTTAATGGTGTCATTTCTTTGCTACATACAGAACTATAGCTGTAAGTGGCTACCAGAACCCATTCCATTCTTAGAAGTCCACAGCTAAGTATAATACTCAACATTAAATTAATATGAATTATTATTTACCTGAGTCTAAATGTGCAGCACTTGTAAAAGATTGATATGCTTATTATTCTTAAAATGTCTTTGGGAAATAAAGAGCAGAACTCTGTATAGACAGGGAGGTATTCACCATATTGATAAATACCATTCAAAGTCAGTACTCCAGAAAAAGACAATGTTGTCAGTGCAACATTTTGTTCTGGTAAATTCTTTATTTATGGGGTTTGGGATGGAGTTTTATGCAACTGACAGGTCAAAAGCAAACACTGCAGTCAACAAAGAGTTAGATCTTTAAGGAGAAAAATGGTTTTTGTCAGGTTGTTGTAAGATTGGCTGCTAATTACAGTGTAGCAGAACTTCTCAATGAATGGAAGACACCATTTCATTGTGTTTAAACAGAAAGATGAAACAGTGGCTGATAATTTGTGACACTGACACCCCATGAATAGAGGAAGTGCATTTTTTACTCCTCAGCTTTACCCTTGTCCTGGGAGTTGAGTCTGGGAAGAAAGGAAGGGTGGTAGAAAGGTGGTTTTAGATTTTTTTTTTCTCATTTATCATTATCCTTGTTTCATTGGCAATAAGTTAAATTAATTTCTCTAAGCTAAATCTGTTTTACATGTAATGGTAAAAGTTCAGAGATCTCTTCATGTCCTTAACTCACAGACCTTTCATCATATTTTCTCTCCGCTGTCCAGCTAAGGAGGGTAGTGATAAAGTGGCTTTGGTGGGCATCTGTAGGACAGCAAAGGTCAATCCGCCACAGTGGGCTAAGCATTACCTCCAGCATGTGAAGCAGAGCAGCTCAGAAGAGGGGCAGAAACCATGTTTATGCAGATCCAGTGGGCAGGAGGCTGTGTGCAGGGGCTGGAAATGGTGGGTGTTCTCAAGCATAACAGCAAAAGTGCAGCTGTCCAGGCAGACGAGTGCTTGCTCGCACATTGAATACATTATGCAGACAGAAACAGGCCATCAGTTATTTTCTGAACTACTCCCATTGGGTCTGGCTATAAAGATGGTGTGTGTCATTGATTTTTATGCTGTTCAAAAGGGTGGCTCCTGTGGATGAAAGGACAGCTTCTAAATGCTTCCTGAATATGAGCAGCTGACCTGAGATTCTAAGATAAATGCCAAATGGTACACTCCCGTTTTCACAGACATTAAATATAGCTAAGAGCAGATGAGAAAGAGCTTGATTACCATGTTCACTGAATAAATTATTATTAATGTAGGTACATGTACATACACAGCAATTGCAAATTTCAGAGTAAGAAACTGATCTTAGGAGAATCCTACAGATGTCCTTACTCCAGTGCTCAATTGTCTGAATGATCATGGATTTCCTAACATCTCATGCTTTCTAACGCTTTCCAGGAGGCTTTTTTTTTAAACTGGATTTGATTCGTCCTCTGAAGTAAATGAAAATTATTTATGCAGCTATTTTTAAATTTCTGTAATTAATAGAAGTAAATGGAAATTATTTATGCAGCTATTTTAAAATTCCTACAATTAATATTTCCTGCAGCTTTAAAAAGTAATTTCAGTATCACTTTTTAATCACTAACTGGCTATGGTTTTACAGTATCCTACAACTACTTTGACCTCAGGAAGCTCAAGCAGGCAGATGATCATCCTCCTCCTCACACTCCTCTTTGAACACTGCTTCAGAGGAATACATGGGCTGTAAAAGCCTTGCAGCTGGTGGAGGGAGAATCCTCCCAAGATATATGAAAGAAGTCTCTGCAGTGCATGCTGCGATGTGGATTTTCAGTTGCTCTGAGCTGTAGTTCTCCAGGCTTTCTCATGAATTAGAGTAATGCTTTGTGCCAAGGGCTGCACTAGTTCCCAAAGCTGATGTGAATCATAGGAGTGGGAGAGTGGCTGACAGCTACATTAGGGCTCTGGTGGTGGGCCACAGCTCTTTGTGATATTACAGCTATGGGCACCAAGAGACCTATGCCAATGGATTATATCCAGCTGTGAAAAACTATGAATGGTAGAATTTTTAAAACAGGAATGGTTTGTCTTACTTCACCGTAGTCCTCTCCTCTCCTCTCCTCTCCTCTC
>VWYI01001409.1:0-31617 GCA_013399455.1 Anthoscopus minutus | reverse complement strand
AATGATAGACGGAGTCTATTACAATAATGACAATTTGTCTTGCTGAAATTGACTGTATGGATCCTCAGTGATTCAAATGTTCCAGTCCCTTTTTTTCTGTAAGTCCATTCCACAGTGCACTGAATTCAGCTGGCTCAGGAAAAGTAGTGTGAAAATATTCTTGCAACTCTGATAGCCTCTGAGACTATCTATCAATCTCATCCAAAATTCAGGCAAAAAAACTGAACAAGCACAAAGATTCTCAGCATCACGTGGCAAGATGCATGCCCTCTCTGACAAAAAGCATTAATTCCTATTTCTGGAAAAGAAAGCGAGGAATTGGCTTAATGCTGTATTTCTCTAATAAAAAAATAAGAAAACTGATTATTGGTTCCTGGATGAAAGTTTAAAAAAATAAAGAAAAATACACCTTTTACTTTTAGGTATAAGGTTTACATGGAAGGAACATCTCACATCTCACACTGCTCAACTTCTAGCGCATGTATGCTTTCACCACTTCTGATGCAACCACTACCATCTCGTGCAAGGCTGCCAGCTCAGGAGAACAGAATGAATCCTGGCCAGCTTTGGGGCTGCACTGTTGGAACCACAGCATGGGTACTGCTTCCATGCACTGCAAACAGCAACCGTGGAATCTGGACACATTATGGCAAAACCAGTCAAGTTTTCTCAGTGCAGTAGTTGGCACATGGTGCTTTCTGAAAAACATTTAGCTCTCACTCTGAAAGTTGTTTTTGGTAACAGCTTTGAAGTTGCTCAGTTTATGAAAGCACAGGAGTGGGGCTTAAACTCATTTTTAGTGCCAGGCAATGAAATGGGACACGGCACTTAACTGGCACTTGACAGAAGCGTTACTGGAAACTTCCCAGCAACCTAACAAATGAGTGCTCCATCAGGGGCCCAACTTGGCTGAAAGATGACACTTTGCAAAACAGCTCCTTGGCAAAAAGCAGAGGGAGAGAGCTGATGGATCTGATGTCATGTGAATATGGATTCTAACTTGTTTTCAACAGAAGCAGCTTAACAATTTTAAATTAATGGAGGACTTTGGTTTAGTATTGGACATATCTTAGAAATTTTGGGTGTGCTTCAGTGCTGTCTCTGTATTTTCTATTTTAGCCTGTTTGCCATATTAAAAGAAATTAGGAAGAACCCAAGTGTACAATTTTTGCTGAAATTCACTGATATCAGTTCAGTAACAGCTGTCATGAGCAACTGTAAAACAGCATGCATTTACTCCCCACCATCATTTTCTTCAGATGACCACAGTATTTGGACATTACTGAAATCAGTAAACCCTAGGCTCATGTTATGACAACACGAATTACCATGACATTTAATTCAAAGTAATACAAATCACAAATTATATAAAGGAGCCTTAAAACACCAAATTTTAAAAAATTAGTTTTTGAAACAGGACTTCATATTAAGTTAAATATTTTAGACTTCCGTGGGTAGTTATTGTTGAGAAAAATATTTCAAATATTTCAGTAAGACACATGGATGTCAGCATGGAGTCCTTTAAACACCAGCTGATTAAAATAGTACAAGAATCAGTGTAAGTGCTGCAATCACTGCTGTACACTGGTGAGGCAGTGTGAGTCATTAAGAGTTTACTGAAAGAGTAGCTGTAATTGCTATTTCAGTTTTGCCTGTGGCCTCATTGCCACAGTAAGATTTCTATATCTTACCATTGAATTTCAGAGTGTAAGGTGGAAGAAGAAAGAGATGCAGGATCCCTATTTTAATAGAAGAATTCTGGGCCCCTGTCAAGAAAGAAGATATTGTGGACAAGAAAGTGAGAAGAATCAGTGGTAGAAAACATCTATAGCCTGGAGAAGAGATGGTTTCTCTGAGGCAGTTACTAAGAAGCATCCTCGCAGAAGTATCAGGAGAATGAGAGACAATTTGAAAGAGAGATTGGGCAGGGTATAAAGAAAAACCTTTTCACCCTGAGGACAGCCAGGCAGAGGTTGTTCAATCTTCATCCTTGGAGGGTTTCAAGACCAGACTGGATAAAGCCCTGAGCAATCTGGTCTGACCTCAGTTGACCTTGCCTTGGGCAGAAGGTTGGACTAGAGATTTTCTGAGGTCCCTTCCTAACTCAAGTCCATTATGGTCCTGTGAATGATAGAACATGTGCTATTTCATATTGGGAAAGAAGTGGTAAAGGGAGAGGAGATAGAAGGGATAAAAACAGGTGGAAAAGTGTTGCAAAAGGTAGCATTGATACACTCCCTGTTCAGATCAGAGGCTAATAGGTTGGATTGACTTGACTGTTTGTGTTTTCATTTGAGTTCAGAGAGCAGAATGTCTTGTGACCACTATCCAGGTCACCCACCAATTACCAGGAATTCTGAAACTTGCCACCTGTCAATTTGCTTTCAGAATGATGCAGTAAGGCAACACTTCAGTACTTGAAACCCACCTGTCTGGTGGCACCAGGCTCTTTGAGGAAGCTGGGTTTTTGTTTAACAATTGAAACAAAGACAAATTACCCAGGAAAACTACACCAAAAACCAGACCAAACCTTACACATTTTATCCTCATTTTACATTCTGGTTTGGACTTGATCATGAAATTCTCATTTGAGGTACTGTTCATTTACTTGAATTTCACTAAAAATCTCTGTCTTTTCAGACATTTAGAAATCACAGTATCCAAAAAGGTTCATGTATTTTCTTTGGGACAGTTTTTATTTTTTTTTTGCTACAGTATGTAAATTACAAGCATGGGTGACTTTCAAAGACAGTTATTTACTCCTTTTGCTAAAGGAAGTTTAAGATAAATTTGTTACAAATAACTGATTCCTTTCAGATGTTCTTTGTTTTACATTACAGTACAAAGTAGGCAAACACATTTCCTTCGGAGTTATGGAGTGGAACAGCACCCAGTCACATAAGAATCTGGACTTCCAATGTACTCTATTTACTTGATAGTTCAAACTTGCCCTTTACCACCAAGAACCCTAAACGAGAGTTTCCCTTTTTGTTACAATACTTCCTACTGCTTGTCACCAGGGCCACTATGCATTTTCCAAGTATGAAAGCAAAGATGATGGAAAAAAAATTAAAACACAGCCTGTGTCTAGATCACAGACTTCTGCTGGCATATTGGGGCTGGTGAATGTCTGCTTCCTTATGCTGTCTTGAGAAGAAACCTGTAGTATAAGTGCGGCTATGCTACAGCACAGGGCTTTCTTGGTCTAGTCTAGGCTGTTTGGGGCAAGGGTGTTAATTACGTGGTGAAATTTTTGGTCAGCATAATGCTGAATCTACATAAAAAGCCTTGTTGGTTTTTTCTTTATTACAAGAATCTCTCTGAAATAATTATGCTCAACCCATAAACAGGAAGGTAGGGGTTTCTAGTTTCTAGCAGAGTGCTGCAGGTGATTAAGTGGCACAATTTCTCTGAAGGTACACTAGCAGCCTGAAATCCAGTCATATTTTATGAAAAGTTTCTTAAACTACTGTCAATTATGGAACCATTTCCTGAATTTTGCTACCAATTACAAACATTTTCAACTCAGCACAGTATGGTTTCCCTATTGCCAAGCAGAACAGCCATAAAGACAGTGGCAGGGAATGACACAGAATAAATAAAAAGTTACACACAAAAGGCTTTAAAATGCACCAAGCATATGTGTGAAGGAGAAGCCTTTTTCCACTGTTTTCTTCCTCCTGAAACAATCTTAGCTGTTGCTTGGTATTATTTTACCTCAAACACTCAGACATTAACTGTTCAAATCCCTTGTTTCTTTTTGCTTTGATTTACCTGTCTGTAAGATGCTAACCTCTCAGGTCACCCAGATGGAAGCAACGTCACCAGTATTCCAAAGAGAACAGAACACACAGGAAGGCCAACATCAGGCCTACCTGCATAATCTTTGGAGTTCCAATGCAAAGCATATTTCGTTCTGCTAAAAGCTGCAAGTTTGATAATGTACGACAGACCATGCAATTGCACTGACAAAGTTGTCACATGAAACAAGAATTTGCACCATCAGCTTTTCATAAAGGAATGCCAACAGAAACTGGATCCAGATCTGAATCCTTGGTTGCAGCTGAGGAGTGAGCAGCTCAGATCAAGGGCTTGACAGCCTGTGCACACATGCCCAGCTCCCTCAAATCCTGACAGACTTTGCAGGGCTGGTACCTTGGCATAGCTTGGGAAGGTTGAAGAGATGCTCCAAGTCACAAGTGTAGGGTATCTGATTTATACAGAACATCTGTCCGCTCACTTTTCAGTGGCCATGTGTTGGTGAATGATCTTGTAGGCAGTTCATGAGTCTTTGCACAGGGAATAGAGGACAAAGAGAACATGCCACGAGTTGGACCACTGATTTGAAACTGAAATACTTATTTAAAATTGTTTTGATTTTAAATAGCTTTATAATTTTAAATGAAATAATTATTTTAAAAAAGTTTTAATTAAATGAACCTACAAGTAGTGGATCTTTGATATCCATGTCTGATATACTTTTGAATAAATAGATCTATAAATACCTCTTGATCTTTTTGGTGATGAAGTGCATAAAAAGTTGGGTTTTTTCCCTTAAGCGAAAAAGAACAGTTTCATTTAATACACTTTAGGAATAAACTTAATATCCAGAAACACTCAATGCAAAATTACAGAAACCAAAATATGTTCTAACTACATTGACATTGTAAATACATTCTTAACTGAAAGCATCCTTTTTAATTACTCTGTAACTAAATTGCCAAAAAAGAAAATAATGCTTCTCTTTAAAAGAAAAACTAAATAAATAAACAAACCAAGAATTCAAATAACTGAACCAGCCAGTAACACTTAAAAATACAAAAGTGTCTTTCCTTTTCTCCTGTAGAGTAGCCCAGCATTATGATACTCTTGAACATGACAAACAACCCCCAAACTACCATTCTCAAGTTTCTTTCTAAAAGTAGAAGTTTTCATTAATTTGGGAATTTGAAATTTGCTAATTTAGGATAAAGCTGCACATGAGGCTCCCTAAGGATATAAATAAACTAAGCCTTGACAGTGAAAACCAAAAGAGAAACCATACATGCAGTTTATTCTAGAAAGAACATGATTTTAACTTTCACTTTAAAAACCCGTTAAGTGTAACAGTGCATTAGGAACAATCAAGCTCACTAGAGGGACAATTTCCTTGCAAATGTCAGAAAGCATGATCTTTAATGTTGTAGTTCTGAGCGGTATCTCAAAGATTTCACTTCATAGTATTTTACAAAATAAAATCCTAAACCTGAATACACTGCATCATACATGGTTAGTAAGCAGGAAATCAGAGTGGAGTGAAGTGGACCCCTCAAAAATGCTGTTTCCTGAGGTGTAAAGGAATCGTTTCACACTCACACCATCAGCAGGGCTGGACCACTGTGCTCTGTGCAAGAACAGCTGCCACATCTTGCCCAGAGCATGGCCCAAAGGCCTGTGTATCTAATTCTCACCCTCACTGTCTGGTCAATGTTTCTCTCACCACCACACAGGGAGGGCTGAGCACCAAGTGATAAAAATACCCATTTAAAATTACTCTTTGTACTCATCTAAATTTGTTTGTAAAATCAATAAAGAACAGATTTTACGATACAGGTCCCAAAACTGCAGGGCAAATAAATGCAAATGTGCTTTGTTAGCTGGAACAAGTGCCCTGGAATACTAATAGGCTGTGGATCTGCAGTGATCCTCTGAACCTCTTCTGTTGGATCAGTCCCGCTTTACATAACTTTCACTTATTGACAGAGGCCACGTGGTTCTGTAATCCTGGGCACTCATTTGGGACAAATCAGACATGAGCCCTAATTCCAATAAATATTCATAGACAAAGGCAAGGATCATTATTCCCCATTTATGGAGGAGAAACTGAGGCACAAGTGATTACTCCAAGTCAGTGACATAGCTGGATGAAAACCCAGTTAGCCCCACACCTGCCACCAGGTGCTTTAAAATGGGCTGAAGTCACTTGATTATTTAGTATGAAAATTTACTAAACACCCTTTGTTTCTGTGTTTAGTAAGACCAGTGATTTCTTTTTTAACCTTCCATTTCTAAAACAACCCACATGATACTGAGAGTAAAGGTCCAAGGAATTTAGTGAAATCTGCCAGCAGATTTATCCCATTCATGATATTCACTGTAAGCTATAAGATACAGGGTCAGCCAGGCAATCACCAAATGAGGGCTCCATGAATGCCACTGCACTCTTCTCACTCCACCCAAATAATTACACAGCTCACCAGGAGAAATAAAATGGATAAAAACATTAAGACTTAGAAAAAAAAAATGTTTCCATAAAACAGAGACTTATTGCATGATAGCTGGAGGCAACACCTTTGCACAAACAGCTGTAAATTAAAGCTGTCCTTCCACTAAGCTTCCAGAGATTGCTTATACAATGTGTGGCAATGAGAGAGAATATAGAAGACAGTTAATTTTCTTCCTTCTTCTTCACTTGCTCAAGTGGATGAAAAGCTACTTGCCTACTGTCAAAAGGATGAAGATAATAGCATTTTATGCTCCCATGCCACACTGCTACAGCTGTGAACAGATGTGAACATTTTGCAACCTGATTGCTAAACTAAAATTCTCTTGTTTTCTAAGTAAATGTGAAAGTATATAATCAAATACACATCACCTGCAGGTGGCAAGTGTTAGAGATCTTGGAATCACGATCTTGTTCTAGTCTCTCCAATAACCACTGGTGAGCTCTCAGTGTGCTGTGTCCACTCCTTTCAGCTATGAGAAGGCTATCCAGTGTCTAAGTTCTTCCACACACTGCAGTATCTGTGTATAATAGAAATCCATGTTGTCTGCAAAATCAGTACACACAGGGGATTCCATGTCCCCAAAGGTGCAGTACAGTGCAGTTCCTCCAATGCTAAGGAAAACAGTTGCTATGCACAGCAGGATCAGCAAAATACAGGAGCCACCAGACACTTCATCTGCAAATAAGAGTAGAAAAGGTGAAAAAAGACACTATACAAAGCAATACAAATGCATGTGAGAAAAGCTGAGATAGGTATTTATCATGAATGGATCAGGAATAATAATGCTCACCATGTCAAAGTGACCACAGTATATTTGAGGAATTTTATGTTTCTCGGTCTTTTCAGAAAACCTAAATAATTATATTGCTTCATTTCTGCAACTTGTGTACCTGTCCTTGCTGAGAACACTACTGCAGTCATTCCATGCTGAAGCAAATACATGTACCTGTGAGAATGCCCACAACCAAAGCTGTCCTTCATGGAATAGTTGAAATGAAACAAAGGCTTTGAAACTAAACCAGATGGAAACATTCTTACTATACTTGTAATGACACTGACTGCACTACAATGAAGTGCTTGTGATTACTCTCACATTTCGACTACAGACACAAAACCTTCAGTGTAGGCTAATGTGAGGGGTTATTCTCTGCTAATTCTTTGCAAGATTGTTTTTTTCAGAGTAGGAGCAATGCAGAGGTTGCAGAGGTGCTGCTACATCCTCACAACCTCACTTGTCCTTGCTAAGCTGCATGCATGAACAACATCTGCATCTTCTGTAAGACTGACATGGCTCTAAGAAAATTTCAGTACTCCCTTCTCTCTACACCAGGGAGAAGAAATGGGGTAAAAAGAAACATTCAACTGATTTTTTTGGTATGAGTTTAAAATCAAATTTAAAGTAATAATAACAATATACAACTACTTTCCTTTTGAATCTAAATCCTTGGGAAAAAAAACCATAGGAAAAACCCTAATTGGAATTTTAAATAAAACATAAATACTTTTAAAACAATTTCAAGAAGAAGATGGGACAGGGTCTCTTTTTAGGCTGTGAATGTTTGAGACATGCTAACAGTTTTAAGAACTAATTTATATCATTTAGTGGCTGGTGTACACATTAGATAGTACTTTCTACATCATTAGCATTCAAAAGTATTTTTTAAAATATCTCTTCAGTTTGAATATTAGAGACCCTAAACTCCAAAAAAAAAAGCATCACAAAATAACATAGTGTATTTATCTTAAAGCTATTTAGGCCATCAAAAAGAAAGTAAAGTGTAAAACCAGATTTAATGACAGCTAGCAAGTATGTATGGATGTTAAATTATAAAGCAAGGTAAAAATATGACACCCTTCATTACCGTGATCTACTAGAAATGGTTGGAAATGTACCCATGGACAAAGCACAACAGACTTGTTTATTTTGTATCCCTCTACCTAAACAGTAAATGGATTTAGGGAGAAAGTCTATACCTCCCACCTCTAAGCAATGAACATTAATGAAAGGACTCAAAATATCTGTCACTTGGAAATCATTCAGCCAGGGGAAAAAAGCAGTGACTTCATTCTCAACCAGGCTTCAAAACAGAAGTATGCTCACTGTATCCTTTTTACCAGGTCTTGTTACTGAAACCTGGTATGGATTAACAATCTTTGATCAATCACCTTTACTTACCAAGTTTTAAAAAACCAAGGGAGTATGTTCAATAAATGCCTGCTTTACTCTTGTAAACAAACACATTGACAATATTTGCCCCCCAAGAGCGCAACCCATGAATTAACAGCTTTAAACTACCTTGATCCAAAGTGTCTTCCATTTCTTGGAACCTCACCCTTCTCTTTGTTTGCCTTTGCTGGACTTGAGCAATTGTTTTTCCATCCTCATCATCTCTCTTCTTTAGTATGGACACCAATCCTTCCACTGGGGTAATCTATCAGGAAAGTCAGTGAGTGGCACAAGAGATGTTAAATAGAGTTCAGGCTTTGACTTCTCTCAATGACTCAGGGAGGAAACAAGCTAAACAGCTAATAAATAGTTTCCAGTCTACTTTTCTTAAACATTGCAGCACTTGTGAAACGTCGTTCTTGAAGACATAAGGTCCTGAACAGACAGGACAGCTGCAGTATCATTCTGCTGCTTACTGACACTGCTTGCCCGTAATTGCTATAAAAGTTAAACACACACACACGCATTTTCTGCTTGGATCATACTTTGTGTTCCTTTGTAAGCTCACATGGGCAGGGGCAGTGGTGTGGCGCATTTGTGTCAAAATCACTGTCATCAGAGAGCAAGAAGTCAATGACACACTGCTGCTGCCTCTCCAAAGATATAATCCTGAAGAGACCACAAAATACTTATTGTGAGAAATTTTCCAGCGCTGTAATTGGTTCCCCAGGGGGGACAAGCAACTACAGCAGGGCTACAAAACCAAAGAGAGGGAACACCAGAGAAAAAGCAAGCTTCAGTGCTCTGGATAGATTCCAGCTCCACATTGTAATAAGCTGTTTGGATACAGTAGCAGCATAAAAATCCTTCCCTACAGGCTGATCATCCAAACAGCTTGCACAAACAGCAGTGTGGTCAACTAGTCAATAAACCATAGCTTCTCCTTTCTTTGCCATAGCATTTGAATTAGTTGCAAGAATATATGCTAAGCCACACTGTGTTGTCTGAGCAGTCTGTAACTTCCTAGTAATTGATGAAAGGAAAGCAAGTTATTAATGAAAGTAATGTATCAGGAGAAAAATTATTTCCTAAGCAAGTAGTTCCCAGTGTGCTAGAAATAAACAGAACAAATTAGAAAGCATGTTTAGAATTGCCCTTCTTTTTACATTGTGAGCATCCTTGCCTCAAAAACAAGTCGTAATGATTTCTTCCTAGATCTTAGGACTTTAAAAAACTTAATTCTGTAGATCAGCAGTAATATTGTTAAATTGAAAAGTAATATGTATACATTTATGCTACAGACAAAATGTATCACATTTGCAAAGGAATTTAAAACTCATCTATTAGTTAACCTCAAAGGCCTCTAATTTTCACAAAATCTCAAAGACCCTCAACTTTTCAAGTAACACTGTAGTTGCAGACAACTGACTGCTTAAGCCATTCTATAACGTAAGTTATAAAAACTCCCATAAGAACTTGTTCGTATTGCATTTCCAAGAGCTGTAGAGAAAAATAAAACAACTTCATAACGTATGTCCTTAAGCTTGCCTCATGTGATGAGCTTATATAATGCATCAATGAACACTGTAATCAGAGATCATGCGCTGCACACAGTAAGACACAGGGCACAATCCACTAGGCACTGGAGCAGCTTCGGCCTTTGCAACATTTAATTGGTAAACGTGGCAATTACACTCGCAGGTCTCACTCAGGTCTGGCAGTATTTCATAGTCCTCAAATGGACAATTAACTTTACCCAGAACAACACAGAGCTGGGCACTGTGGGTGCATGCCTACAGTCTAATAACTTTTCCAAAATCACAACTGAGAGGATAAAATTGATCTCTGCCACTTTTGATACTCACTTTCCCTTTTGTTTATCTGCTCAAGAGCTTGAATGGATTGTTTAATAAAACAATGCAAGGAAGTACTTGGAAAGCAGTGAAAGTCTGGAGGCAGAGGAAATAAATTGTTTAAGTCAACATGCAGAGGACCAGTAGCTGGCACAAATGACCCAGAAATAATAGTCTGCAAGTGTCTCATCACAATAAATGAGTGCACTGAGGTGCTGCTCCTACTGGTGATGTTAAATTAGCCCTGCAAAACTGCCACAAAAATTTAACAGGCCAGCAGAAAAATCAACACTTATGTTTCCTTGTTGTGACAAGGAAGGGGGATAACACAGGAGTGCTTTAATTTGACTTATTTATTTGGAAGGGTAGAGATGAAATTATATCCTTTAGCAGAGTAGATTATTTTAAGCTTCTGCTGACAGCATTGCTTTCATAAAGAGGATCAATGGCTCCTCCCACACCACCCACACAGCAGGCTGGCTGTTGCCTGGCATGATTATTCCCAAGTGGCTTAGACTGCACAAGGTGGGAATGTCACCCAGAGATGCCAGGGCATTCCTACCAGTCTGCCCTAAGATTAGAAGTGGTGGTCCATTCTGAAAGTCATCATTGCAACCTGAGGCACTTCGTTTTGTCTGTTGGCTCTTGGTAGTTTCTGAAAGACTGTGCCACGACCTTGCTGTCTTCTCCAAGCTTAAAACCAGAGGGCTATCCTTGACAGGATTATGTGGAAATGTGTTTCAGTAATTACAGTTACATAAAAGGCTTTCCAGAGGAAAGTCTTGCTACAATGAGGTTCATTTACTTTCCCTGTCAGCCTACATGGCTACATTTCAGGATTTACTTTAAATGTATAAAGAACTCATTTGACACAGCACAGGTTTCTCTATTCTGAACATCTTCTTCTGCTTAAAAAGGGGGAGCAAATGCTTTTGATACTGCAATAAAAATCAGTGTGGCCAGTGTTACTTCCCTATCCCAACAAAAGTCTTCAACTGTATTTTGAAAAATGGCTCCTTTACATGGTTACGTAATTCATACTTAGAATGGAATCACAGAATATGTTGAATTGGAAGGGACTCACAAGGATCATCCAGTCCAACTCTTAGTCCTGCACTGGACACCCCAAGAGTCACCCCATGTGTCTGAGAGTGTTGTCCAAATGCTTCTTGAGCTCTGCCAGGACTGGTGTTGTGGCCACTTCCCTGAGGAGCCTGTTCCAGTGCGCAACCATCCTGTGGGTGAAGAACTTTTTCCTAATGCCCAACCTAAACCTCTCCTGACTTAGCTCCATGGCATAATTATACCTTATCTGCCATACTTCATCTGTCTTTGAATTTTACAAGTTATGCACTTAAGGTTTTTTGTCTTTGTCTGCAATACACAAAGTGATTATATTAGATCCATCTCCCACTAATTCAACATCCAAGCAGAAGGACTTAGCTGCCGCACAAGATGAAGTTTTACATCCCACTCTTTAGGCAGGAGAAATTTAAAAAGGCAGAATATATTATTTAAATTGGAAGTTAAGGAGGGAACAGTGGTTAATACAGTTGACCACAAGTCAAACAGAGGCTTGACTTGAACCACAGGCGGAAAAATACAGGCTTGCATCAGACTGCCCTGCAAACAGCTCTTACATGAAAGAGCTGCATAAAGCAGCTGATGAAACATCAGATATTTTCTTAATTCTAAGATGGATATTTAACAGAAGATGGTCTCGGAGCATCTATGTAACTGAGCTTACCCAGCTCTGCTGGCTTTCACAAAAATCTTTTGACTGGAGCTTTTATAGTCACTGTACAGGAACTGACAGTGGCATGCAGGTGTGTGCTGGAATTTTCATAGTCAAAAAGGAAAGCAGCAATGACTGTAGATTAGTTGTAACTCTGTCAAATAAAGCTTTTCTCTTTTCCCCACCATTAATAGAAAGCAAATCTGCTTCAATTGAAAGTTTTACACTTTTCAGATAAATTTTAATAACCAGGTTGCAAAATTAGAAAGAATAACCTCTAATTAAACTATCTCTCTCTTCTCTTTTTAAAACAGCATTTGGTAATAAAATATCAAAAAGCTTCTTACATTGTGCGTATTTTCAACAAATATGATGTGTGTACATTATATTTATAAGCATACCGGACAAAACTATGAAAAAAGGCCTTGTAATTCAAGTTCTTAGAGAAAACATATTGAGCTTGACAATTAGAATTAGTTGTAGATATAGACATAAATAAAAACCCCAAAATGGAGGCACTACAAACTGGGAACTAGGAAGAAAAGCTCATTGTATGAAGTAGTTTGGTCTGAATGCAGAAAACTACTCGAGATGATTTGTGTATTCATCTTTGGGCTGTATTCCTTACTCAGTTACTTGGCAAAGGACTGTAGTTTTATTACAAGCAATACCAGACTTTCTTAAAGCAGTAATCCCCAAAATGACAAACCCTAAGACTCCCTGTGTTACAATAAAAGCAGCAGACAAACCCCTTTGCTAATAAAATACATTAGATAAATGTGTAATTTGAGTTTGAAAAAGAGCTTACTTAGCAGATTCAGTATGTACAGACAGTAACTATTTTTCCTGCTGATACAGTTGCCATGCAAGTACCTGAGCTGCTTTATACAGCAACAAATACCTCAGATACCGTGCAAGCACTTCACATCTTACAAACTGGAAGCTATGAGACCCAAGCTATACAAGAGAAAACAGGACCCAAAACATCGCCTCCAAACTTCGTGGAGATTTCATTTCTTGCTACACAAACTGCCATCCAAAAGCTTTGTTTTGGTAAACAGTCTCACTATCTTTGCTTTCTAAAAATATTTTCCCAATTACAATTTTCTAATAAGGCAAAACTTTAAGACTTTACTCACTTCCCTAACTGTCTCTCACATAAAAAGTTTACACTACAACCTTTTGTTTTATATAGCAAAACACAACTTTTTCGAGGTTACAATTTGTTTTGCCACTGGTGTGTCATTTCATTCTCACAGAAATGATAGGAAAGATACTTGAGAAGAGCTATATGCGTCTAGTATCTGTTGTTGCCAGCTTCTGACTGTGCTTCATAGCTCTTTGTTAGCTGTAAGAATCTTGTTTCTATAAAATGACTGTGGTCTTCCATAATTTGCATGTTGTTGTATGTGGTTTGTGCTAGTGAAGAAGTATCCAGTATAGCGGCCTGTACAATATGAAAACCACTATTTTAGTTTCGCAGCTATTTAAATCCAGAGTCAGAATTTGGTGAATTTTCACTCTTGTAATTAGTTATTATAAATTATAAACTAAAAGCAAGTGACAAAGTATCTAAATTAGAAAACTGCATGAAATGATTCTTGGAGCTCAATATGAGCCAAGCAAAACTTCCTAACTGTAAATACATACACAAGTATTTACCCTCCCCCATTTTCAATAAATTATTATTACTTGTCAATTGAAGAACATTAATGAAATTTTATCCTACCATATGGGTTTTTTCCCCAGGTTATTTCAAAATTATCTTTACCTCTACCTTCCATTCTGATTTGTTTGTGGCAGTTTTGGAAACACTTCCTTCATGACAAGTTTTATCATAGTCAAATTGATTATTTTTTCTTTTTTACTGCCACATTGGTACATTTCATGTGATTAATTTCATTTCACTCATGTGGCTACCAATTTTCTAGATACCTCATTAACAACCAGTGTATGAAGACACTGTTACCTTCTCTGGTTGCCATAGCCTGAACAATGCAATTTCAAAGCCTTCAAGAGGACAAGAAAGGAAGAAGCATTAGAGCTGGGTACAAAGGTCAGTCTGCTCATCAAAACTTCAGTGCAATCTTATTTTAGCCCTAAAACACAAGTTAACAATGCTGCTTTCTCAGGAGTGCCAAATTCTTCCAAATGTTTCTTCCAAGAAAGCTGTGGGTACTCACCACTTCTGAAAAACATCCCCTAGGCTTGGAAGGGTGTTAAGATTAACTGGAAAAACATCCTGTCAGTGTATAATGAAACAATACAAGCTGATGTGCTGTCCTTAACAACCTCACCCTGTGGCACCTAAAAATCTCAAGTCTTGCAAAACAACCCCAGATGCTGCATATTACAAATTTTAATTGCTACTGATGTTAATCCTTCTTCCCTTCGCCCCTTTAAGCCCCCTGCCTCACACAAAACTCAGGCCTCTTGCTAAGAATGGTTCAAGTGGACTCTCACCAGTGCAGCCAATATGATGCCTTATAGGGCCAGGAAAAGTACTATGGCAAAACTCAAGGTACTTTTTCCTCTGCAGAGACTCAACGCTGCCATCAGAGTACTGGCAGTCCCAGCATCAGGAGAGCAAACTAGAATTGAAATTAGATGCCCTGTAAAGCATCATCATCAGCCACAGGGACAATCAACACAAGCATAATTTTTCTAACAGTATCAATATGCTGCTTCCTATCCCTTCCTCTGAGACATAAATGGCACAAACATAGCTATTTAAAAATAGATGCTATTGGTTTAATTTAGCCTTTATCTACGTGAAACAGAACAGTTCTCCTCTGCTAATATGAAGAACTTTCAGTGGGCCCAAAAGAAATTCAATACTGAGGGATGATACTTACATTACTCTTTTGTTACATATATGGGCTTAGCACAGACTGCCAACAAAAGCTCTTTTTCAAAACTGTCCTCTAAGTGAACACAAGCCAATGGACTTGGTTGAAAATCTGGGATATGTGTATTGACACGTATGTGGGTTTCCACATCTGTCTGTGTGCAGCTTTGTACACATGGCTGTCAGTCCTGGCTTGTGGCATACTTCCTGAGAACCCACAAAAAGACAAGAGGCATGGTCTTGTAAAGGATGCAACAAACTATTTAGGCAGGGAGAAAAACTAAAATGCTCTCCTTTCAGCTCTGGAGACTTTACCAAACATAACATCAGCATTTATCTCCAGTATTTAGTTCCCTGCTTGGCCACTGTCCTTGAGCAACTGGGGGCTGCTGGTCTCTGCGCATTGATCTACAAGAAGTACTGTAACTTTACTTTCAAGGGGATAGTCTATTGTTAAAGATCTTATAAATAGAGATGAACTAAAAAGATACCTTCATACAAGTCTTCCCCCTCCAGCATCTGAAACAACATCAATTCACAATACTCTTCATTTAAAAAAAAAGCTCTTAAGGTCCCAGGGATGCAAATGCATAAAACCAAAAGACAAATAAAGCAAAGATGTCGTCATTACACTCTCCAAAAAAGTCCCAAAGCAATAAATCTTCTCTATTTTCAGAAGAGCATTTTAGCTTATGAAGCACTCACCCTTGTTACAGACCTATCAACAGTGCTTAAGGAAGGTGGGTTCAGGGTTAGAAGCTCTTTCTTACCTTGGGCTGAACAGCAAATCAGCCTAAACTCAACAAAATCAGAAGCCCATTCATTCATATACAGAATTACATATATGTAGCTCTTACCTCAACAGAGTAAGCACAAAAAAGCAAACTTTGTTCTATGCATAGAGATGAATGATGGTACATCATAGGCATGATGTAGATCTCTGACACAAAATTTGATTTAACAGGAATTTTGAGAACATCTCTTAACAGCCTGTCCGCATAAAAAAAAATTAAAAACTCCCAGGTATCATACTCATATATAAGATCAATCTTATTTTTGAAGCACAGTGCACTACTGGTCAAGAAGGAGCCAGAGAGGCAAAATGAAACTTTTTTCTGAGTAACTCAGAACAATTAAATATGTATAGATTTCAGATTTGAAAAAGTAACACATAAAGAAATATCTACCACATTTTGAAGTTGGCAATATCTTAAATATTTTATCTGACATAAATATGATAGATTTTATAGGATTCACAATATTTACCTCAGTAATCTCTATCCTTCTTGTAAGTTCATCAAGAGAAGAAAAGCTGTCATCTAGTGATAAAGCTTCCAAGGAGTTATAAGACGCTCGTTCGGGTGAAATATCTGGAACACTGTCAAAGTTCTCGTGGTTTGCTAAGTTTGCAGATTCTTCAGCGTCTATTATGTTACCATTCAGAAATCTCAGAAATAAATCTTGTTCATTATTGACCTTCTCTTCCCATCCTGCTGCTCTCTGTATTTCTTTGCACACCCGTGAATGGGGAGTACGCTCATGATCAGACACTTCATTACACCCAGAGCATTCATCTGATGCAGTTCTGTCCCATGAAGACTGTTGTTCATCTTCTTCATCATCATCATCATCATCAGGCTGTATCTGTTGCTGCTTTAAATCACTATTTCCAAGCTGGCCATTAGCACTTTCTGAAGACCCAGCAGCATGTTTTGATCCGAGCAGACTTCTATCAGCTGGCACATCTTTATCAGAAGGAACCAAATCAGTAGGCATATAATCAGCATCTGTTAAAGCCAAAGCATCTACCATCGGCTCAAGAGGGAGTTTCACTCCAGGCTCCCTAGCCCCTTCTATTTTTACTGCATCCTTGGAGAGCTGTCTTTCGTTCAGCTGCAGACTGCTATCTTTACCGGCATCCCCAGATGATAAAAAGCCCGAGGAAGGCCTGCCCACTGTCCCTGTGGACTGGGTGTGTGGCTCCAATGTTGATTCAGCACTGCAGTGCTGCTCCTCCATGTGGTCCTTTCCTGCAGCTACCCAAAGACTCACTGCCTCTGTCTGTCTCTCAGTTTTGTTTCCACCTGGGCAAACAGTGCTCAGCTGTTTATCTTCTTTTTTTGGTCCAGTGCCAGGACAAGTTTCAGTACCTAAGTGCAATAGGAAAAACAGTTCCAGAGTTTTTAAATGATTCAAAGCATCAGCCCAGGAGGAAAGAGTATACTGTGATTTGATAACATTGTAACCTAATGCTTCAAAATGCTCTCTCATAAAGGGCAGGTATTTTATGCTCCAGTCAGGACAACTTTTGTTCATAGTCTGACTCCAGATTCAGGGGAAAAAAAGTATTTGCACACATTCTTGCAGGCAAAGCACATGATTTAGCATCCTTCTGAAAAAAGCTGCTTCCACTATGTGAATATCTATCTGAACAGTCACTTTTCTTTTAATCAATATTTTAGATGAGTCATCTCATGGAGGCCCTGGAGTTGAGGCAAATGCACTTAATTACAGAAAACTCTATCTTGATGCCAGTGTATCTGTCACTTAGGGAGATACTTGCATTTCCTTTAAAGCAGCTGAAATCATACTAATTTAATAAATTTTAAATTTGCAGATCACTAGCTCCTCTGGTTAACACTAAACTAAACAGAAATTACATTTCCCATAAATGGACAGCAGAGAAAGATGCTGCTTTTTGGATCAGTAAGTTTACATACTAAAAATGTGATTTGATGCAACTTATTTCTGTATTCATATTTACAATACATATGAAAATTATTTTTTCTTATCTGAAATATCAGAGACACACAAGGAGTTCTACATAACTTGTGAATTCACCTACTGTTGGCATGATGTGCTGATGAAAGAGTAGATGGTTAGCTCAAATTGTCTATGAAATTATTAGTAACCATTTCAAGAAAACCAAAACTCTGTTTTTAGGCTTAAAAAGAGAGAAAAAAAGGGCTGTTAAGAATTAAAACACCAAAGTAAGCTAGCTATGACAGAAACTGCCTTTTATTCCATATTTTAATAAAAACTAACTTAATACTATGTTATAACAGGACTACTGTTGCACCAAGAGTAATAACCTCAATCAACAAATTAGTAACTTTAGAAAACGGTTATTTGAATTATTTTGGTCTTAGTGAAGAACAGAATGCTCTTATGAACAGATTATAATAAAGATATCAAACAATGCCCTTCTTAACTGAGTTCTCTATGCCGATTTTATTCTTCCTCACCAGTTAAAACCTCTCTTAAAATGTGAGCAATTTCCTGAACTTGTTACACAAAACAGTCATACTCATTAAAATACATATTATTATTATTATACATTAATTCATTGTACCGAACAATTTAATTAAATTCCAAACTATCCCCCTTTTAATGGACAATGAAATGCAAGGTAGCACAGAAAAGACAGACTTGAAAATTGAAAAAGAGAATATCCAAGCAAATCAAAATGTGAAAAAAGCATCAGAATGACAGTAATAGAAAGAAAGTACAAGGAACCTAACTTCTGTAAAACACTGAAAGAATAGGTATGAGACAGGGACTTTTTAAAAATTATACACAGATGAGTAGATAGCTCAAGGCACTTGTAATGGGATACTGAGCCCTTCACATACAGGTCATGAGTTCAAACACAGTCCAGATTATTGGTACAAGATTTTGTTACCATCTGTCAATTTTTCCTAGTGGATACATCCACATTACAACAGGCACCTTTGTTGGCAGCCCCAACTGCAGCAAAGATTAAATGGAATTGGAAATTAAATCAGATTCTTTACTGTAAAAGGTGTTCCTTGAGCTCAGGGCACTGTTCCTAATAAAGTAATAAATTATCCTAGAATTGTTATCTAAGTGCAGATACACAAAAACTATGATGCAATGATCATTCACATCAGGTTTTCAGCAGTGTTCAATATTTACAACTGCTTCAGACAACCCTTGCCCACTACAGACTGAAGGCAAGTTAAGACAAATACTTGAAGACTTAATCACAAAAGATGCCTTTGCCTGCACTAAGTTAACTGAAGACATACCCACCAGGGGCAGTAATTTTTACCTGACTGACAGAGGTACAACGAAGTGTCTACTGAAAATTGTTTAGCAACAAAAGCACCTAGGGTAATTTAAAAAATGGTTTCTTTTCCCCCAACAGAGTTGTTTTAGAATTGACAACAAAATTGGTTTGTTCATCACAGAAACCTGTAGGCATCACTTGGCCTTGTTATTCCAAGACAGCCTAGCAGACAGAGTACTGAGCTACAGTAATCTACCAATGGAAAATTCACATCTGTCCATCCTTGTACTTCTTCCCAATCAAAAACAAATCCCACAGGACCTAAAATAAAACTGGGTATAGAGAATTCCCTCCTGTCCTGGAAATGATCTAAACTATACGTATACACTGCAAACTTATGCTAAGGGTTTTATTAAGTTCAGTGTTTCATTAGGAAGGTTTCCATGAAACACATCAATTTATCTTTAGTTAACACGAAGGCTATTAAGGTCTGCTTTCTTTCAGTCAGAAATTGAAAAAAACAATGGGTAAAGAATGTATCAAATTTAATCTTTTCATATACACATGCAGTATAAAGGGCCAAATTCTATCTGTTGGTAGACTCAGAGTGCAAATCCCCCAGAAAGTCAAATGTAATAGAACAGACCATTCAGAACCCTTGCTCATAACGGCAGAAAACTAATTAGGTACTGTCCCAGGAATCTTGACTGGATGACTTCTTATAAAGCTGTTGGTTGCTGTAGTCCCAGGAGAGAGGAATTGTGAATTCTTAGGATCAATTGCCTGAAGAGGCTCAAACTACTTTCCCATATACCTTAGCAGATCAATGGAGTAATTTTTGCTTCAGATTACCAGAGAAGTTTGATTTTACTTCAAGATGCTATTATTGTGCAGTGCAACAACTGCTAGAACATGATACAGATATTACTACAATGCATTTTATGTATTCTTACTGACAGTTGCTACATAAATTCTTATTAAATATGAATCCATATAAAGGCCAGTTCTCAAAACTTGGGAGTTCCTTTTCCTGTCTTACTGTAAGTCAGACTTCTAGGACAAGCAGCTAAATAAGTTAAGTAGCTCTTCCTGTGGTTTGGCAGATATATGCATAAGAAAAGCAAAACTTTACATGTTAATCCCTCATTTTCAATCTCATTTTTCATTTTTTTGTAGAGAAAAAAACCGCCTAGAAAGCAGAAGTCAAACATTCTAAATTTTCAGTGAGAAGGCATTTAGGGCTACTGCTGAATGCAGGAATTGTATGCTTACTGTAACATAGGATTCTGCTGGGGTTCAGGCAAAATCAAGAATCAGTTCCAAATGGTCATATTGCTTCTAGTCCTGAGCTGGATCACTTAGGCACAGCTTTTTATCTGAATGTTATTTCAGATTATGAATCACCTTTGTCAATTTTTTGTATGTGGTTCATACTGATGCCTTCCCTACCCAAATCCTTCTAACTGCAGCAAAACCCATTCATTCCCATGCTACCAATGCATTGACACTGAAGGGCAGCAGCTAATGACCGCATGCTGCCTGAACAGTTGCTCACACGTGTCAGAGAGAGAATTCATTGCTTCCTCAAGAACCCACTAATCCTGTGAAAAGCATCTTTTACAAATCTCAACCATTTAAACTTGAGTTAGGGTGGAAATACTCCTATATTTGTATTGAAAGTACTTAGTACTGCTTAAAAATTCTCAGCAGAACTGCTTTTTAGTAGATGACACAGCTTTATTAATTTACCAAAATTTCACAGGAGCCCAAAGATTTTGATGATATTTTGACAAGATTTAAATTAAGAGAAAGACATGAAAAGATCTATTTACACCATTAATTCCTTCCACATTAAGTCAAGATGTTGTACTAGAGTATTTCAATATGGAAACAAAATGCTCCTGAATTCAAAACATTCAAATGTTCAGAAATTCTGCTCTCCAGAAAGCTTTTGTACCTGCTTGGAATAAAATCAGAGGAAAAATTGTAATCATCTGTTTTTTTTCCATGGGAATTTCCAACCATCTAAAAATAAAAATCACTGTGTTTTTTCGATCTGTTTTCTGAGCTGTGGAACATGTTTGTTTCATGCTTCTAATGCTTTATGTTTAGTTAGGTTACAAGAATAAAAGTGGAGATAAGGCAGTATAGAGGTCATGGTAAAAGAGCATGGTGATAAGGAGGATCCATACATGTAGACAACTGTGACTCTGTATCTTCCTTAATTTCTGATTCTCCTGAACATCCAGACTGATGCACACTTGTAGGAAAGTTTAGGTTGAAAGGGACCTCCTAGGATCACTTAGGCCAGTTCTCATCTTCTGAGGAATTCTATCTGGTTTTGAGGAAAGGTACTTAGCTTAAGCCAATTTTGGTAACTGGAATATGGCAAAATACCAGAAACCTTTTGCTCAGAGAGAGGAGATAAAGCACTGCCTGGTTTTCTACCAATGTTCCTTCTCACTCTGTCTCCATTTTAAAAATTCATTAATTTGTAAATGTTGCATAAGATCCCAAAGATTCTGCCAAATTACTCAAACAAAATGGCCACTGCCCCAAGGCAGAAAAAGGAAAATTAGGATGACATAAAAGCATGTATTGCAAACAATTTCAGTTCATTCAATAAGAATGTTTTTCTCTTCAAGACCCCCCCAAAGGCTTCATCATTTTCTGTGTTGCTTCAAAAAATGCATCTCAAAATCAATACACTGCATGTAACTTAAAATAGCTACTAATAATGTTAACTACCCCATTGCTACTCCTCAGAATGCATGTCATCAGGTTGATTACCTGGTATTTATTTATATACATACAAATTACGCTTTGTATCTCTAGTTCTATACAATTTTGTAGCTTAAATAAGCTACTATAAATACATGAACATGTAAGACTTTTTTTGATGGAAACTAGAACTACTTTACAATTATAACTACCAATGACTAATCAAAATTGCATTATTTATCCATTCTGCTGAAAAAAAATCATCCATTTGTGCATCTGTAGAGATCCAACAAATGCTGTAACTTCAAATGAAATAGCATCACTGTATTTATAAGAATATGTCATTAGAGTGTAATATTTACAACAAATGTATGCACATGTACATACACACATACCTGATTTAAAAGCAGTAGCTTCTCTTTCCTTAAATGTTCTGGATTCCATTAACTGAGGCAAACAACTGCTTTCCCATGTATTTTCTGCAGCTACTAGCTGTAAAATATGATAGTATTACCTGTAATTTTTGGAATTAAACAGGAATGCTGTGACTTTTTGAGACACTCCAACTTCAAAAAGCTTCTAAACTTTAAAGGTTTTATCTAATATTTAAAATACATTTACATTTATTACCAATTTTTGACAAAGCAAAATTCAATTAAACAGCTGCTTACCTTATGTTTGGATGCCGTTGGCCTGCAGCAATAAAGGAAAAAAGAATAAATTAAACCTAGTGGTAAGGTTCTTCAGAATAAATCTAAGTGAAATCTTAGAAACCTTTTCTCTGCTCTAAAACTAGCAGAGAACTTTTCTTCCATTGAAAGTGTCAGCCTGTCAGATCCGTACTTGCCTGAGTATCATCAGATCAATTTGCCCTAACATTGTTCCATCCAACTGAGAAAGCAGTCAGAAGAAAATTTACTGCAACATATCAAACCATGTACATTCCTGTAAAAGGTTATACTCAGAAGAAACTCTACCAACTTTAAAAATCAAATAAGAACTTGACATCTACTACTATTTAAAATACTGATCACTATAAAAGAGATTGAGGAATGAAATGCCCTCCTCAAAAAACATTTCCCTCTCCGTAGACTGGGACATTGTCTGCGTTCTGTAAGATGTGGAGATATAATGTGAAGCATTTTATTTAAAGCTACTGAAAAAAAATGGAGAGACAAGCGAAGAGTACTGAGGCTCATAGTCTCTGACAAAAACGTCAAAAAGTTACATTGACTTTTAAATTTTACCATTGAATCTTCAAATAAAGGACACTCAGAACTATCTTTAAAGAGCAAACATGTCCAGTATGTAGCTGTAAACCTTAAGTATCAGAAAAAGTTAAATTACTTTCAATTACAAAATCAAAATGCTCACATTTTCCAAGACCTGTATGCTATTAATTAAAAATTAAAGTGTCATTTTAATTAAAAAGTATGAGTTTAAAGCTTAGGAAAAACCTCCTATATGAAGCCATTAAAGCAAATAAGCTTTTGCCTGGAGAGCTTGAATAATACATACAGAGCACTGATCATGACAAATGAAGACAAGCCTTATTTTTTATCAAATTGCAGGGTTTCTCAGAACAGAGAAATAAAGAAGCAGAGTTATTCTCTACAAGGTGACAAGCCAGGTGACAACAGGGAGGAGCTACGAGTTGCAGCATATAAATCTCAGCAGACCTGAGTCTCAGCCTTTTTGTGGGCTTGCAAGGTTGTGTGCAGGGGAACGCGGGCTATGGCAGCCGCAGGTGCTCCGTGCAACCTCTCAGCAACAGCACACAATAGGTGCAAACCTGCAGCTCCAGTGCTACACCTGCCCTCTCTTCCTGTGGGAATGCATGAATACCTTTCCAGGGGCTTCCTAGAATTCATTCAGAATACACATAAAAAAATCCCTGCATGGATTCTGGCAATCAGCCGGGGTGTTTTCAAACTTTGGTACCATCACCTAGAAGAAGAAAATTTGATAGCCAAATCATACTCTTTATGAGCAACAGGAGCATTTTGGCTTTTGTTATATCTAGATTGACTAGGTCAATGCAAATGTACTAGATGAAGTTCTCTCTCCCCATCTAATTGAGAGCATCTTGCCTATTACAGGCAGGCCTTTTCACAGTCTTTCAGTGTGGTTAGTTTCCTTATTGCTGTTGGCTGATGATTTTTCAGGGGCAGCTCATATGATTTTTTCCATCTTTTCCTTAAACTCAATGTCTGGACAGTAGGACATGCACCCATGTAAGAACAGATCTCCTCCTTCTCTTTCCTGAGTGCAATGGGTACAATCCCATATGTGTTACCACCCAGAAAAGCACCCTAGGCACTGCCCACAAATTTGTTATACTGTGATACACTGGTTGAGGAGGCTGATGTATCAGGCAAAGCAGCCACAAACTGAGATGTCACTGTTCAGAATACTGTCATGCTAGGTAAGTACACAATCACTGCTTCATCTAAATGCAACCTATATGAAAATAATAGAAGGTAACAAGAACTATTTTAAGCATTAAGCAATTGTCCTAAAATGTGAAAATTGGGAATAAAATCCTGTGGGGTAGGTATGGGTGCTGAAATCTGAGATGCTGGACACTTGCATTTTGAAACAATGATAAAACCAATAGGTATTAGACAAGAACACCATAATTAGTTCTACAGTCTCTCTCTTCCTAAATTAACACTATTCAGTTTTTACTTTGGCTGAAATACTAAAACTCAAAACTCCAGTTCTGGAAAACTGATGATTTGCTAAAACCAGTCCAGATCTACATCCATTCATTTTCGTACATTCCCCAAACAATATTAAAATAATATGAAAAGTGATAGTAACAAAAATATTTTACTTGCATATCAGAACCACCACTTTATAACCAAATTCAGGTCAGCAGGATGCAACTTTTATTTTGACACTGACTATTTTAGAATACCCTTAATGGCAAGGAGGCAACAGCTGCAGTAACACATTAGTTTGAAAAGTACTAATACTTTCTTATACTTACTGTTGATGGGAAGAGCAAACTCTAGTAAGTTTTTCCAGTTCTTGGCCGCTCAGTTCTTTATCTGAATTTCTCAGCGTTGTAACTGGACTGAGGACAGCTGTTTTCCATTTTCTTTCTAAATTAAATCAAAATCATTTTTACTCAAGATACTATAAAATTAGCATTTGTTTAATATTAAACAAATAAATGAAACCAATAAATGGAGAAATACTGACAACTTTTCTGTGTATGTTCTACAGTCTCGTTTCGGACTGTGTAGAACAGCACACTATTTTTTCAGAAGACACTATTTTCATCACATCAGACTCGCTGGCCCTAACCCAAAAATAAGCCTGAAACAACTGTGGATCAAAATATTGATCAACACAATAAAGAATTACAAATGATTTGCACCTTTGTAATTAAATGTTTGCCAAAAAATCCAAAGCAGGAATACTCTTGTAAGAAGCTCAGAGAAATTCTGATATAAAAGATGCTTTTGCTATGTAACTTTAGCCTAGAAATGTAACTCTATTATTTAGAAATACAAACTAAAGTCTTTCTTCTACCATGTTAGTTTAGCGGGTACTCACCCCACTGTTCCTGTATGGAGGAAAGATTTGCAAGCAGTTGCTCATGATAAAGTCGTTCAAGCTGAATGAATTTCATGGCCTTCTCATCTGAATGGAAGGTTAAAGGCAAATGCACACATATGTGGACATGGTATGACTTACTTATAATTAGTATCATGTTTGAAAGGGAAGTAACTATACACTTGAAATTTGCAATAACTGAATCAAAATGAATAATGGCTAGCATCTCAATATCTGTGCAAGAAAGAAAAAAAATAGCAGATATGAAAATGGCAGGCAAGAAATAAAATAAATTGAGAAACATTAAAAAAATGAAAATCCTATTCTTTTCAGAAGTTATGCGCTCCCAAGTGCCTGAAGCACAACAAAAGATTTTTCTTGAAAAGAAATGACTGAAATGTTATACTGGTAACTTCACCAAAAAAATGAAATCTCTGGGAAATGAAAAGCAAAACAATGACACAAATACCAGCACATATTTCTCAAGAAATACAAATATATGCCAATAATGATGACTAACTGAAAATATTACTCCTTTCTACTGACCAGCTGGAGACAGTATTAAAACAATTGATCCAACTTCAACTTTTGAAAAATACCTGCCTCCTTTTCGACCATTATATACAACACTGTTGGATTGCTGAGTTTACCTTTTGTCTTCCTGATGATTATGCTCACTTTCCTTCTGTATGAAGAACTCTTTGCCCTTACTTAGGGTTATCAATATATTCACAAAGGTACACTGATAGTCACATATTTTATAATAGTCAGAATAATTCTAATTCCACCAAGCCTGAGTTGTTGTACTGTTTAAAGCTATTTTACCAGCTATTTGAAATTTAATTCTACAACACAAGGAGGATAGAAGTACAGTAAATGAGGTTCCTAATAATATAGAAAACCTACTTTCCATTATTCATGCTAATTAAAACACTGGATTAATTATTACAAAAACACAACTAGGACTTGTTACTCTGGCTAGCCTCATGCAACAGCATGGATTATGAACAACGTTAGTGGAAAGAATATTCCCTGTTTTCAGGAAATATGTTATTAGAAACAGAATTACAGATCACAGAGAGAGCCTTAGAGGATCACAGCAACAAACCCTGAATTATTGTTAATATGAGGTTCCACACTGGATGAATTAAAACGTCTGTCATAGGTAATTAATATAGTGCAACGTGATCAGCTAAGTTCTTTATTAACCTCAGGAAACTGATGGCTGAAGGTACAGTGGAGATATCCTTCATAAATATGTATTACATAGTGGTGTTGAATTCCACACATCAAGCGTACACTGCATTAAAAAATATTTCCTTTGATCAGCTTTATATAGTGTGCCTTTCAATTAAAGCAACTTCAATGATAGAGGAACTGTTTCTACCACACTGTTTAAATTTTAAATTAACTGCATTACCCCTGCACCATAATTTACTACTGACTTTTTCCACACCTTTAATTTTTGCTGAGTAATTGACATTTTCTGATGGACACTTTTGAATTAGGAGGACTAAAACAAAAATGCAGTCCTCTAAAATAGTGATGGTTATTTTATTTTATATGTTGCTTTTATAATATTGCAGCTGTTAGCTGTCTGGTTTTATCTATGGGCTAATATAATTTGTCTATGTTTCTTATGTCTTCATATTTAGCCTGCTAAACAATTGCCTATTTCCTGTATTTTGTTTGTACAAACTACATAATAAAGAAATAATCTGTATGCACAAATTCTGTAATATATGAGGCATCTTAGTGAATCATAGATACCTTAAGGGTTATACCTTAAGGGCTTACCACTGACTTCCTGTTTTTATAATCTGATAATTTTCCCTTTAAAGCAAAGAGGAAATCTACCTTTTCTAAAGTTCTAACTTAACCTTTAAGTTTAATATTATTATTCTGTCATACAACTAGTGAAATACATCACAATAATTATCAACAGTTCAACTATTTTAATTTTTGAATCAAACTGACTTGCATTATATAGGAACAAATCAAAATACACTGGACTATTAAACTGTTCTCAGAAGCAATTACCCATCTTTTCCTAGAACAATTTCTCAGACTACCCTGATACCATTTTGACTAATTAGCATTTGTCAAACACCGTTTTGCTATTGTTTGCAAGTTGCTGATCTCAGCTCCATGTGTTTGGTACTTTTATTCCAATCTAGACATTTTTAGTACATATTCTAATCAACTGTTGTAACAATTTTATCATTACCAGAAGTACCCTATTTGATATAATACATAAACCGGACATTTTTCAGTTACTAATATGCACAATAGAAGTTATAAAAACAAAAGTTCTTTGAAAATATTTTCTTGCTTCCTTGTTTATGCCCAGATACTAACGATTGCATCAGTACAGCTACTGGAAGTGAGTTTATCCCTTAACTCACATTCCAGTAGCTTGATTAAGGAGGATTTGCTAGTGTGTGGTGTATTCACTCATGGATAAATCATGGTTGTTCACTTCTTTCTAGCCCTGACCCACAAGATGTGAGGTACCAGGAAATCATTTGACTTTTACGTTTTATCATACCACATTATTTTAATACCATGCAACAACTTCTGCAAGTAAAAGGATACACTCCTCCTCTTGAAAATAGGTCTCAGCTATCTGCAAAAGTGGAAAAAAATTTAAGAATTTATAGTTTTCATGACAGTGGTAAGGATATAATGTAAACGTTTTATTGTAGTTTTAAACATCTAGTTTGCAGGTTCCTATTCAGTTAGGGTAAAATATTAACGTTCTGACAAAATACATACACTCCTATTCCAGGAAAAATGTTTTAAGGGAATATCAAAGACCAAAGAAATATTAAGTCCCCTCACACAAAACAGATTTACCCAGATCTTAGTAGAGTCTTACGTTGCTATAACTATAAAAATTATTTCAGCAATGTTTTTAGTTATCCTAATAGTAAATTTTAAAATTACCTATAACAGAAGTACTATTTTTACTGATACAAGTTCAAAATTTTGAATTCTGTGTCTGACCAATTTTTCCTCATCTTTGATAAAATTATTGCTGCGCCCTCCTGAGCATTAAACTGTAATGTGTTAAAACAGAAATGGAGGTTTCCTGACTGATGAGAAGTCTTTTGTCTCCCTGGAGACAAAAAATATTTGAGAATTGCAACAATAACTTATTTGTGTTTTTCACAAAACTGCGCAAGCTTTCTTAGAAAGCTGAGGAATACTGACATCTTTGTCTGTAAATGCAATGAAATACAGAAAATATAAACCTAAGAAATACTCCACAGAGCTCTACACTACCAGCAACCTTTACAAGCAGCAACTAATCAGTCCCTGGGGACAGCAGATTTTGGCAGTCTTCCTATTTGCCATGGTGATGCAAGGCCAGAGCTTGCAAAGTGTGTCCAAGAACTGCAGGTACCGTGACACCAGAGCACTCAGGTTGAGGCACCTCACAGATGACTCCCCAATGACTTCTGTAGGAGCACTCAAAAATTCAGTCTCAAAATCTTTGGGACATATCAATTTAAGCAGTCATAGTCTCAAGGACTGTGGCAGCTTCATTTGAAACCGGGCGGAAACACCAATTTCGTGTTATGGTTTTAAAATTGCTGATTTGAATTTCCCAGCCAATGCACCAAAGAATGTTGTGGGTTTAGAACTAGCTAAACTCACCAGTACACTTACTCATTTCTCTGTTGTGAGATGATTTTAGAAGAAAGGAAAACAGGCTCAAACTTAGACAATAAAGAAAGTTTTATTAACAAAACTAAAAGAATGGAAAAAAAAGGAAAAATCAAAATGAAACTTCCAGAACACTTCCGTCCCCTGCCCACTTCTTTTCTTTTCCACCTGGCAACATAAAACAAAATCCGGGATTTTTAAATCAGTAATCACTTCTACAATAATCTTTCCTCAGTTCTCATAGGGCGAGGAGTTTTCTTTCTNACTTTCAGTCCCAATACTAGGATGCCTCCTCATGCCTCCTCTCCTCATTCTGATACTTAAAACTCTTTCTCAACTGCCCCTGTTGTTTTCATGCTGTCACTCTCTGGTTTTCTCTCACTCAAGGGAAGAATCGTGGTCTGCAGGTCTCATCTGTGCACTGAAAGGGTTAACATTTCACCCAGGCCGTGCAGTGGCTGATGCAGTCAAGTGATGGATTGGATTGCAGCCAAGATGGGCTCCTCTCTCTCTCTGCCTGGCAGCTGCTAGAGAAAGCTGCAGTGGGAGGGAAAAGGGGGGGGAGCCCTGGCCTCCCATTCTCACCAGAGAGCTGCTGAGCCCAGCCTGGCCCAGAGCCCGGGGAAATCCCAGCTCTGCGTGGCCAGGGGTGGGGATGACCGGAAGCAGGGCCTGGACCCCGCTCCGGCTGGAGGGCTCCCCTGGCATCCCATTATACCCAAAAGCCACTGGGCGGGGGGGTGGCCCGGCCCGGCCCAGCCCAGCCTGGCCGTGCTGGAACGAAGCTGGGCCTCTCCCCACCACAGCTTTGATACCTTCAGAAGCCAGAAGCCGAAAAGAGGCAGTTCGGAGTTTCCCGGGCTTTAAAATGGGTGTTCACGGGGTTGGATTCTGATTTCTAATGGTTTACAAAGCTGTCAGTTCTCAGAACTTGACAGCTATTGGCCCTTTCTGAAGCTCCCAAGAGCCTCTCTCAGGACAACTATTTCCCTAGATGCTTTCCTTCCTTCCTCCTTAATATTAACTAATATCAAACTAACAAAAGGACTTAAATATTAACACTTCTGTAGAAGCCTGAAGATGATTGCTCAAAAAAGACAGCAACTTGATAGGGGAACCTAGATTACAAGTTGTATTTCCCGGCTCTCAGCCTTACTACTAACCACTAGACCATCTTGAGCCCAGTACCTTCGAAAAAGAATGGGTAAATGACTTAATATTCTTTATCTGCACATTTTGTCTGCTGTCCACAACAACCTCCTAAGAATTTTTGGAGCTGTCAAAGCTCTACCTTTGTTTTATATAAAAATACTTAGATTATGTAGTAAGTCGTAAACAAAACAAATTAATCCCATTCAAGACAGGAAAAAAAATTACATCCTATTTTATTAGAAGCTGACTCTTAGAAAAATTCCTATTATCCAACAGCCTTTAAATATTCAATATAGGCTTTCCACAAATACCACAGACTGTTAATACTCCAGAACATCTGACACAGCTCTTGATTTTACATTGAATTTTGTCATAGAGAATGGAAAAAGAATGAGATAGAAGACTATTTGCTAGACTTGGTTTAATGTTACTGTCAGGCTGTATTAGCAATCTAAAAAAAAAATAGACTGAAGATGACAGGTTAATAGACTACAAAGGGAAAAAATTCTTAATAGACTCACTTTACAGGAATGCTAAACTTGAAAGCCTTCCCTCTCTTGTCCTCAATTAAAAAAAACAGGTTACAATCCTTGTGAGTTCCATTAGCTTTCTTTCCAAAACTCCCTTCAAAATGCTTGATAATTTTTAGGAAAAAAGAGATAGTGTTTGAATACATTTCAATCTGAATATGCAGATTCTGGTCTCAGTTCTATCACAGTTCCTGCACAACTTTCAAAAGGTTCTTCCCCTTAGGGTTTGGCTTCCTCATCTACAAAGCCAGATTTCACATCCATCGTGTGCAATTGATTTCCTCGATGTTTGTAAAGCATTTTAAGTATTTGCCCTATCTTGCTCTCCAAAAATGACCTTTGTACTGACTCATGAATAACCACCAAATCTGATGAGGCTAGAAGTACAAATTGTTAACCCTAAAGCTAAACTTCTTGTAAGTTAAGGAACAGTATCAAATATCTCCACTCAAACATGGATTAGAAAAAATAATTTAAAATTCTATGCCAAATGTAGATAATCTCAAATATGCCAGCCTAAAGACAACCTTTCTCCCATATAATCTCTTATTTGCATCAAAGAAGAAGTATGCAGGAATGTCACTGCAGTTTAGAAATTAAAAATATATTCCAAAATAAAGACAATGCAGCTAAGTCAGACAGGTATAGTATCTACAAATGGCCCATATTAGACATCACAGCCAAGCAATAGGTCTTCTAGTCTGCTGTTAGTCTAACACAACTAAACTGTAAATTAATACTGCATCAAGTTCTATCCACATGTTTTTCTGCATCATAATCTCCAGAAAAAAAAGCAACATATTGGCCAGATTGTAAGAAAGACTGCTTTTCAAACCAGTTTTCCTTTGGTCTTGCAGGTGTGGCAAGTGTGCTTATATAAAAGGTATACACTAAGAATACTAATATGCGTAAAATTTATGCTAGAAAGACGTCTGCAGCAGTAAAAACAACTCCAGATTTAAAATTTTATTTCTGTATCCCCTGTCCTGTAACTATACCAGTGTCTTACAAACCTTATTCAAGGTATATTAAAGAGTGATTTTCCTAAACCTTCTGTGGTAGACAGGGACAGGCAGCACGGA
>VWYI01001407.1:0-23309 GCA_013399455.1 Anthoscopus minutus | reverse complement strand
GCAGACTCCTACATTAGATTTCAACACCAGCAGTGGCATCCCACAAATGTAGATGAATAAATCAAATGTGTCAAAGGGAGAAAATTAGAGAACATAATTTTATTTTTATGGCTGTCTATAAACCATAGTGTCCCAGACTGTGATAGATTGCATACTTCAGTGATCAGTCAATAATTTGGTTTTTACAGTAGCCTGAGCATTTTATTATGCATGATTTCCTACTCAAGAGCCAAATTCTAAATATTTTTCCATTTGATTTCTCTTTGCCAGTATTTTATATACAGCTGCATATTAGGGCTCATTTCATGTTCTGTTTTCCTGAGGATAAATTATGAGTTGAAAATGGTAATAATGTTGATCGCATTGGTGGGCTACAATGTTATCCTTCTGCACACTCATGGGCCCATGCTGGATGACTACAGCAAATTTATGTATGCAATGGCACCTCTTAGAAGGTAGGTGGCTAACTCCAGTCTTTCTGAAGTTAAATATTACCCATGGTAACTCTTATGTCATGGAACATACATATTCAGCTATGTAATCTAAGTCACAATGTAAAATCATTGTCCTGATGCAATTAATTTGATTTGTGATTTAATGTCACACCTCAGAGCATTAGAATAAAAAAAATCTGGACATGTCATTTAAATCACATAATATAGGCAATTGAGTATGGTGGTAATTTGCATTTTTGTCATAAAGGATGTTACAAAGAAGTCATCATCAAGTTTGTTTAGGCCTCAGGCTGCATATCATTAAGGCTTTTAGGGCATATTTGCTACCAGCTGAAGAAAATCAGCTTCCCCAGAACCAGTACATAGTCTGAAATGTTTACAAATGAAGTCTTAGAGATTGAAAAAATTAGCAGACCAACAGTTTGGATATTTTTTCTTTTATTTTGCTGCGCCTATGCATTTGTATCTTAAGTTTTTAGTGAGACTGCTGAAATCCATTTCCTGTTGTTGCTGTGTAAAATAATTTTTGGACAGCTGTAATTTCTACCTCTTCAAAACAAAAAGGTGATTCTCTTCTGTGTAGGCCAACTGGCATTAAAAATCTATTTTTATTCTACTTGTATAGAATAAGCTACAAGTGTTCTCCATTGGCAAGTAAAAAAAAGGATATTATTTTTCCTAAATCCTCATCTTATTATTGGACTTCAAAATGTAGGCACATTTGCAGAGAATATAGCAGAGTTATTTAAAGCTGCATAATATAAATAATAATATTTCATCAAATACTATATTGTATCATCATTAAATATTCTTAGTTTATATACCAGAAAGCAGTACATATAAATTGTGGTTTTAGTTTTGTGCTTGAAGTAATATTGGTTTAACTTTTGAGCAGACCGCTTTACCTACGGTTTTATTTTATAGGCCAGGAATACTGAAGGACCTGAAGACAATGGGCTCAATTTCGTTGTTCATATTCTTCATCACATTGCTGGTTTTGGGTAGACAGGTAAGACACACACTTCTCTTCATCTGCACCAGTTGACAAAATGCCAGCTGCCATATGCAGCCTGTCACCTTCTCAAAGAAGCACCTTTGTCCTGTTCTTTCCCATATCCTTGGAAAGGAGTGTCAGGAGCATCTATAACACTATTTTCTTTCTTGCCTTCCAACACACCCTAAAAACTCACCAATAATTATCACTGCCATTATGCTGATAGTGTACTGTGTGACTTTTGCTTGTCATTCTGACCAATACTGGCTTGTAGCTTCCTGGTTTGCTCCCATCTGTCTGCATCCATCTTGCTGTCTCACCAATAATGAATTTCACAATTTGATAAAAATTCATGTGACAGTGTCTGTCTTTCTGATTTTAAACTTCTTCTTTTCTACTTTCATTGAGTGGCACCTGCAGGATGCTCCTGAGTCATCCTGGAAGTGCCAACAAAGTCAAATTCTTCCTTACCCTTCTTCCACAGAGGGTAATATACTAGTAGTTTGTCTGATAGTTATTGCATTTTTTGCACATGATACATATTTTTATTTCTTTTGATATCTGATTATTTTAAAAATGCTAAAAATAACAGCCTCTGATGAAAAGGGTGGCCTTTCCATTTCCCTTCAGCTGCCATTGGTGCTCTTCTGTCTCCAGGATGAGTAACCAAAAAGTCCATCCAAGAAGTGGATGTTTTCCTGCAAGCCTAGCCTGTGAACATGCTCACCACTGCTCAAAGAGATGCCTCTCCTGAATCAAAAGCAGAGGCAGGGGATAAGTGCCTCTGGTTCAGTGGGGATGAAGAGAAGGAGAGTTAGTATATCATTACATGGTTTATGAGCCTACTTAATTATTTTAGCTGCACAGCTAAGCACTACCGCTGGAAGAAGTAGACCTTCCCTCAGCTGCTTATTCTTATCCTTTTATCTCCTCATTTGTACTGGCACAGCTCTCAGTGAAGATGTATAGTGGATCAAAATAGGGAAATGGTCAGGATTAAAAATTAACCCTGAAGAAAGGGTTGGTTTTGAGCCAGATCTATTTTCAAGATTTATGGCATGGCCACAGCAATGCTTGTGCCAGAAGAATGGGAGTGAACAGACAAAAGTGAGGTGGATAAAGCAAAACTGAGGTTTTTTTACAGCCCTGCCAGCATAGACAACAACCATTTCCTGACACTGAGACAAAGTGACTCATTTCACCCTGCATACAGATCCTGAGAGTTACTTGATAATGGGCTGGCAACAGCCAGATGATATATTGAGAATGGTGACTCTTACACCCTTCCCAGGAGAATCCAGATTGGTGTGGGCTTGACTGTGTATGGAGTGTGCTCACATTTAAACACTGTCGAGTACTAAATCTGCTTTGAATCTTATGATCTGTTTCGAATCCAGTATTGACATAGTCTGTGAATTCCTTTCTCAACAGTACCTAAAATATTATGCGTTACTCTGTAGGCTGGCTGCAAACTTTTTGCATGATTTATTATATTATAGTTATCCACACTGAATTTCATTGGTAGTTTTACTGCTGAGGTGGTTGTGGTAGCTCCCCTGAGCTCTAAAAACTGTTTCTTTGTTGTCTCCACTCTGCCTTTTAGTGAACTTTTATTTCGTGAGGGAATTTTTTCTTTTTTGAACAAAGTAATCTCTTCAAGAGCCTCTTCTGAAAGAATTCAATGAAAACAAATTTCACTGCTGGTCACATGACCATTTACTTCTTTATAGTAGATGGAGGCAAGTTTACAGAAAGTATGTCAACTTCCAATTGTATCAGCTTTAGCCACTATGTCTAAATAGCTCTTTTCCTTAGCATTCACTGTTTTTTTGTTTTGCTCTTATGTTCCTTCTTCTTTTCCAAAGACTAGCCTTATCTGTACCATTTGTTAGCTCTCTAACACTCTCTCTGTTTTGACTGATCAGGATATCCACCAAAAGTTTCATATCATGCAAACAAACAAAAAAGTACCAAAAGAAACCCAACAATTAAAACAAAAACAAAACACCACCACAATTTAAAGTAAGTTAATAAGCTAGTGCTTTTCTCTTTTGGAAATATGATAATATGATATGCTGACTTTTCTAATTTCAAAGCAAATTGTAGAATACATTCTGATTTTTCTTTTCTGATCTCTGAGTTCTCTTTGCACTTTTTTGGAACAGCCTAAATTTAATTAACAAATAGTAGGGTAGTAAATAAATTATCTGTTTGATACTAGCTTTTGAAGAAAAAACATCTTTTTGAAAACTTCACTTAGCTACCACCTTTTCTTTTCAATACAAAGTTGGTACAATGTATGGATATCTAATTTCAGCAGGCATGCATGTTACTTTTGTTAATTTATGCCAAGAATTTTGACATCCCAGGGTTTTATTGGATTTTTGCTTCATGATTACAGTTGGTGGCATTTGAATTTATCATCTATGTGTATTTATATTTATACTAATCTAAGTTTTTGGATGTATAAATATCTAACACACACACATATATATATAAAAAGATATTCTAAAAAGTGGCTGCATGTATTTTGCATCATGTGGACAGTTTTGAAAAAGTCCCTATTCATGACCTCAAGCTTTATAGGACTGATAATTGCCATTTAATACAGACACAATGACAGGGCAACAATAAAATCCTATTTCCAAATTCCCACAGAAATCTGTTCTCAGGCTCTTTATACCTTTACTATTGTCTAAACAAGTATTTAAGTCTCTGTCCACTCTTCTTTTGCTTATAGTTTGCAAATATCCTTTAGTAACATATATTTATTTAAAATATCCAGCTTGTTTGTTTATTTGGCATTCAAAGTCTAGATTTCTGGGATGCAGCATTGATCCATTCTAAGATGTCAAGATGCCTTTTACTTTCAGAAAATATCACCTTTGAGTCAGAATAGCCAGCATATTTCTTTCACAGTGCATGAGGTCTGCATTCTGTCCTTAGTCTTCTGTCCTTAGTATGTCCTAGTATAGGTATCAGGACAAAAAGAGTATGTTAACAATGATTTCATGTTATGAATGTTCTCTTTCAGTTTTGTAATTAAATATTTAAATAGTATCTAGCCCTTATCAACCAATTCAAAGGAAACCTGAGTATACTTCTCTCTATGCATTTAAGTGGAGGAATCATTTTCCTCTTGCTGTTTTTTCATCCTGCAAGTATCTGGGAGATACAGTATTTGCTTCATCAGTTTTTTTCTTTCATTGCCTTTTAAAAGCTTGCCAAATCATTTTAATACCATCTAACTTCAACTTTCTACTCTTATCTTTGGCTCTGATCTCAGTAGAATACCTGTGAATCATTTTCAGCTGTGACAGCCACTGTCCAGTCAAAAGGACTACTCTCATTTTTGGGTCAATGCTTACTGACCGCTAATAACAATAGCCAACACTTTTATGTTTTTCTATAAGATTGCCATCATAATCATATTCTTCTGGTTAATAACACAGTCTTCATGAGATTGCCTGATAGTGTAAAACAATTAAGATAACATTGAAATAGTTCTTAATTTTTTGTCAGGTCAAATGAAATAGGCCAGAGGAGGCTTTACTGTGGAAATAATGCCGTAGAATTTATGACAATACATTGACAATATTGAAAGAAATTGGAGAGAGCTCCACAAAAGTGCAGTTTATTAATTTTTCACCACCTTTCCAGTGAAATTGGATCTCAAAACATACTGATACAGCAAGGATGTTACATATTTTCATACAGTTCCAGGTATTGTTGTTGTGGTTACTAGAAAGCTACTATGAAAACCGGCACAAAAAGAAAAGCAGGATAAAGTATTACAGAAAGTAGTGTAAAAGCAACCAACCAATCAAAAAAAAGGAACTAACAAAACCAAAACTTAACTGAGTTGGCCCAACTGACGGCGCCATTTTTGATAATCTGATCATGATATGATATACTGAATGTATATTATATCAACAGGCTGTTTTCTTCTTGCCAGGCTGGTTGCATGGCCTAAGTTCAAATTAGGAGAAGTTAGAGTCTTCCTGAAATGAAAATTATTGTAAGTGAAATTCTGCATTTACAAAATAATACTAAGTTGCAGAACTATAAATTGTTTCCATTACAGTGTTTGATTTCTGGAATGAATTTCTACTGTAGTATGAGAGCAGAGAAATAAATCTTCCATTGTTTAAAGCACCTTGCAACTTTTCTTATTTTCTCCTGGGCCTTTTTGTTGGATTTGATAAAATATATGTCACAAAGTGTATGCTTGGGGTGTGACTTCTGTGGGACTTTGAACTGTATTTGAGTAGCCAAATAATAGCATTGTAGGGGTTGTGTACTGTGCTTATTTTGTCTCTTAAACCTGTACTCCAGCAGGACAAGATGCCTATTGTTTCTTTACTTCTGTGTCCTCTTATAACAGAATGAATATTACTGTAGGTTAGACTTCCTCTGGAAGAACAAGTTCAAAAAAGAGCGGGAGGAGATTGAAACCATGGAGAACCTAAATCGGGTGCTTTTGGAGAATGTGCTTCCAGCCCACGTAGCTGAACACTTCTTGGCAAGAAACCTGAAGAATGAGGTCAGATGCTTCTGTATATCCTCTACTCTGTAAGAAAGCAGTGTACCTTGAAAATACCACTTAACACTGTTTTGAACAATAGGTCCTTACAGTGAAAATATAAATTTACAGTCACTTTCATTTCCTCTTTCCTTCCTGTAAGGTTTGCTTTACAGCAGTGAATGCACCATAATACCCTGAAATAAAAAGGTGACACTTTCCTAAGTGGCAATGCACTTTGCCGATTGAAGGACAGTAAAAATAGGTGAGGAGGAGGAAGAACAGAATGGTTGAATCAATATGAGTTTAATTTTAAATCATATGTATTCAGATACTTTTTCCTCCATGACCAGAATGGAGTTGCATCTGGGTTCTGAATTTTCTCCTGTTCACTGGCGAGCTCGTTTAATGGAATGAAAATTAATCTTTTCCCTGACACAGTGGCTATGTTAATTCTGGAAAGATGTTCTGAACCCTGAATTATCTGTTTGCTCACTGCTTAATGGACCTGATCGAAGCACCAGAAAAGCTACCCAAAAGATCCATCTTTGCTCTGTTAAATCTAGATCAGCTCCTAATATTCCTTTACAGTGATAACAAAGAATAAATAAATACATATACACACACACACACATATATATATAAAACTCCATTTAGAGAGAGTAACAGCTATAGAGATCTTAATTGTAAGAGTTTGATTTACTTGCGCATGCTAAATAATTGTTTCAAAACTGACAAAAACGGGCAGAGGGCAGATTTAGGGATTCATTTTTGACCTCCTGACCCAAAAAGGACAACATCTTCCCTTTCACTGTGGTTTGCATTAAGCAGTACTAATCAGGACTGTATTTCAGTACTTTAGTATTCCCTGCAAATATTCATTTGGTACCTAACATCGAACAAAAATTGCTGTGGGGTCCATCTGAATGCAGTGAAGATCCTGGCTGGAAGCCAACTTGACTCAGCTCCAGTTCTCAGTTAAGGCATTAAACATAGCAAACCATCAGGAGACCGCTTTCTTGATTATGTGCTACTCCACCTCAGCTTCCCAGCAGAGCAACACCATCTGCTTACCTTTGTATTGGCTACTGAATTTGTCTTGTCACTCCTCAAGATTCTTAGGTTGGAATGAGTTTATTTAATTTAATGAAGTACAAAAATGGTAATGCGCTGAGCTCCCCAGCTCATCATGTCAGGTGAAGTAAAAATGATTTTACATTATTTTAATGACATCCATTTAAAAAAAAACAAAAAACCAAAACAAACTCAAGTTGTTTCTTGTTTTGTTAATTTCAACAGTTTTCAAAGGAAGGCTCATTCAAATCTCTGAAAGTATTCAGGAATATAAGTATCTGTCATATCTTTAGATTTGCTTCAATATCAGCAAGGTTGTGTATTAGGCCTTTATTTTCTCTGTATGGATACCTAAGTCAACAGGTACAACACTGAAATTAGTCCACCTTTTCTTTAGCTGCAAACATTCAAGTTAGTATAGTTTTATGTGTGTTCTTTTCTGTTTAAAACAAATACAGAGATTAAGAAAATGGCCGACTAGTCTATTTCAAAATACTACTTCCCTTAAGATTTTATGCGAGCAGCTGTATGGAGAAAAGGGAAAACAAAGTGTGCTGCTGAAAAGCAGGCAGAAGAAATGAAAAGGGAAAAAGTGAGTGGATGAATGTTAACTGGGAGCAGTGGGACTGTAGTATCAAATGACCAACAAAGGTCTTTTTATAGCAGGATATATATTGACTAATGCTAATACACCAAAAGCAAAGTTCCTTCAGAGCAAGTAAGAAAGGTTTGTTTGCTTTACCAGAACCTCCAGAGAGAGGTTTCTGCTTATAATCTGCATGCTGGATACAAGACAGGTTATTTTCCAATTGAGAGAAAGCTGGGCCAGGACTAAATATATCTGCAGCTGGCTTTTGCAGCTTTCTCATTAATGCTTTTATCCTTCAGATTCCGTATTAGTGAAAAGTGCTTGAGAGCTTTTGTGCTGCAAGCTCACTGGCAAGCCCATCACTGAGAAAGAGGAATCCTGCTTTATAAGCTACAGGATTAAGCTAGCACCTTACTTAGAGCAAAAATTCTGCCCCAGAGAAGCTGATCACCTTACTCTTCCAAGGAATAGAACTGGACTGGTTTGCCTTCTCTATGCCAGGATGATCTTCTGGCACTGGAGATGAGGGGACAGTAAAAGGAATATAGTTGCAGAATTTCAGATGTTATTAAAGAGGAAAAAGAAAAGGATTGAATACAAATGACAAGGTGATTTTATTTTTGTTAAAATAAGAAAAGCTGTTCCTTCCTACAGTAGTATTGCATTTAATTTTCTGACTACACATTTTGGAGAGTACAGTTTCAAGAGAAGAACTCTTAGAAAAATTAAGGCACTCAATTGTAACATCCTTTATTATTATGATCAAAACTAGCTGACGATGACTCCTTAAAATTCTCAGAAATTTATTGTGATAGTCACAATTAACACTCATCTGGTTATAAAGAGTAACACTTGTTGTTGTTTCCATGATGGTGCTATGTTATTGAGCGTTAGTGGGGATGGATATAGCCTCAGTATTAGATAGGAAGGAGGACAAATGTGTTACTATAATTGAAATGAAGTTACAGGGAAGGTGATCTGAGGAAATAGAAGTAAACCACAGAATGTGGTCTCTGTACCTTTTTAAGGAAATACTCCCATCTGACCATCCAGGAGCTACTCTGGCAGTCACACCTGCACCACCTGAGCTGGGACTGAATCCCCTTCACAGCGGGCAGCTCCAGTGAGCCACCAGGTGCCCTGCTTGAATCCCCACACACCACACATGCACAGTCAGACCAGATTTCTTTACTAGCTTGACCCTTGGGTTTCCTACAGCATAATCACAGAAATCTTGCATTTAATGGATTTAATCATGATGCATCAAGAGAATAACAGCTTGAGCTGTGAATCACAATATATTCCATCCCTACAGCACAGTGGTGGTGGAGCTTCAGCAATGCTATGGGTCCTTAGAAAATACAGGAGGCACAAAAATCTAAATAATTTATCTCCTCCAGCTGCTCGTGTTCCTCCCTGTCAATCACTGTTTTCATGTTTACTCAGAAACTTCCCTCACATCTGTGGTGAGATGAAGCAGTCAGCAGTTTTCCCATAGTTCTGTTATATTTTAGTTATACATTAGCAGTAAAGACCCACTATGTCTGTGCACATCTGTGTGTGTACAGGCACACCACATTCTTCCAAAAGGACACACTAACTGTCAAACTGCAAAACCCAAGTTTTGCTAAGTAAAAAGGGAAATAATATCTTATGCTTCTTGAACCCACAGAATAAATCCTTTTCATGTAAGCACTGAAATCCCTTTTTATTCAAATAACAACTTGGAGGTAGTTTTACATTAAAGTAGACAACAGCCTCTGTTATTGCTGTGTCTACCTTTGTGTCTTAAAATTTTAAGTATTAGTTTAATACATTTTCTTTCTTTCTGTCTTTTTTGGGGGCATATGAATTTGTCCTGAAAGAAGAGATAGTCTAATGTTCAAGGGCAGTGGAGAGGAAACTGAAGAGGGTAGTGGGAGGTAGTCATTTTTAGCACCAAAATCTTTCTGTTGAGTAGAGATACTCTTATTTCAGTGGTCACAGAAGGCAGTGCCACAAGTAAGCAAAAGGCTCTGCCATAAGTAAATTTCAGCTCAGGTGACTACTTTTTTTTACCCCAGCTCCTTATTATGTAAAAGAAAGGAAAATTATTTTGACCTTTTAGGCATATTGTCATTTTAGGTTATGAACTACCAGTCAGGGTCATATTGCATTATGCATTTGTAGTATATTGAGTTTGTGATTTTGGCTCAGTTTTTTAGTCAGTACAACAACAAACAGGTAGAAATAAATTGGATATTTTTTTACAAAATACATTTTCAGCCATGCAAGCCAGACTAAATACTCTTCATATGAAGTCTCAGAGATATCTAATAAATTAGTGAACATTTTGTTTTCACTGAGTTAATGTTCAGGAAGAAAAAAAATCATTACAACATTTTCAGCTTGATATGTTAAGTCTCTTTTATGAACAGGTTGATACATTGTTTAAAATTAAAAAGTGCAACTAAATGAAAAAACCATCCAACTTCCCTCTTAAGCATTCTAACTACTGCAGTACCTCTGTTTTTAGATCCTGGACACTACGTGTTAATAAGGAAATTCATTTACAGCTGGGCATGATCAATTTTTTTTCTCTATTCTGTTTTCTTTTGGACAGGATCTGTATCACCAGTCATACGACTGCGTCTGTGTCATGTTTGCCTCTGTTCCAGATTTCAAGGAATTTTACACAGAATCTGATGTAAATAAGGAAGGGTTGGAATGTCTTAGGCTGCTAAATGAGATCATTGCGGACTTTGATGATGTATGTACCTACAACAGTGACTGACATATGGTTTCAATCTTACTAACTCATGATACGCAAGTCAGAAAACATAGTTGAAGGAAAAAAATACTTGAGAGGAAAGCTGTCAGAAAATACTTACAGGGACTATTAAAGGAAAAAGAGATTTATGTGGGATAAATCAGATATTGATCTAACATCATATTCAATTGATTTTGATTTGCTATAATGAGAATCCTATGTATACTTTTTTTCCCTTTAGCCGCAGCTCTCGAGGAAGTTACATTATATGTCATGTATTAACCACAGGTTCTAAATATGAATGTCTAAAGTCAGGTATAACTTTGTGTTATTCCTGATCTGCACTGATAATTTGATATACAAGCAAATCAAAGGATTGTAAAAGTTTTAATGTTCCATTCTCCAAAGTCAGAAGCATGTAGAGAGTATGACTACAGATGGATTGGGAAAAGGCATCTATAAAGGCCTCACTGAAAACAGTATTTCTCTATAGGGAAGTTATTAGGGATGAAGATACCAGTAAAAGGCATTAAAATCATGTAATGACTCAGAGAGAAGTCTGGATTTGTGGATCTGCAGCTATAGAGGGTACTTTAGCAGCAAACCCATTTGGAGAGCATTGGGTGTCCAATATTCAAAACAAACTGGGATATATGAACTAAAATCTTTGGATTTTAGTTCCATTGATATGGGCTATTCCACTGGCATGGAACAGATGCTTGCTTTCAGAAAGCTGTCTAAAGCTTAAATATTGGCTGGCATGGTGATCCAGTTCCAATATCACATGACTGCAGAATCTACTGCCTTTTAAAAGCTGTATGTAAAATAAGATGGAATTTATTCTCACTACTATAAATTTCATCTCTTTTATAGTAAAAAGGTGTTTTACAAAAAAATAAATTCCCTTTCCTTAGAGTTCTGTAACCATTGTTTTATCCATCCTTAAGTCCTTCATTCTGTATATATTTGTGAAGCCATTTGAGGTTCCTATAGAAACTGTTCTAAGACTCGATTCCCTGATTGGTGTTAAGAGTAACAGGGCTGCTGATCTGAATAATGAATGACTGTTCTTGTTTTACAGTTATTGTCAAAGCCAAAGTTCAGTGGAGTTGAAAAGATAAAGACCATTGGAAGCACTTACATGGCAGCAACAGGACTGAGTGCTACACCCAACCAAGAACAGTGTCAGGTACAGGAAAATGTTTCTGCTTAACAAAAAGCATATTGAAATGAAGGCTAAAATTTTGTTCATTGAGCTGAAGGTTGTGTATAATAATGTGGCCTATTTTTTTCTTATTAGCATAGATTGTATTGTACTGGACAAATATATACTTTAGTAGTCTCTGTAAATTTTTCTTCATATTGCAGTTTGAAAATGCCACCTTTGTATTTGCTAAAACAGGCCTTCTGCTCTTAAATACAGTACAGCATTTTATTCCTATGTGCTGCATCAGGACTGAATTTACAGAGCACACAAATGATTGCAAGAATTAATGTTTTCCATTGTGAGCTGGGAGGGATGATTTGCCTTACTAACTATACACTTATAGAACCCTCAGATTCAGCATTGAGAATTTGTTCCTTTATTTCTAGTTTACTTAATATGGTAGGATTAGGAACTCTAGTCAGTGGAAATCCAGTTCAGAGAAGCAATTCAAAACTTATTCAAAAACCTTGCTTTTGCCACCATCTTTAGAGTACTACAGGTTAGCGAGAGAGAGACAGCAATTAAGAATCAACACAGTCTCTGCTAAGGATTAATGTGCTCTTGTCAAACTCATGTTCCTTCTAAACACAAGCAATTGCCACATGAACTATAGACCCTAAAGATCCTGAGGACAAAGAATTATTTTAAATTAGCTCTGACGTTTAATACAGGAAGGTGAAGGGGATGAAGAAAATGTAGAACTGCAGACTGAAGATGTGAAGACATAGCTCTCCATCACAACTAAAACTAGTGTATTCAGAGGAAGAAATTTATCATTTCAGCTATTTCCACAATCAGGAGATCCACAGTTACCATTCCTTTGGTTATTTAGTTCACATTCTCAAAAGAAATTCACCAGAACTCAGCAGCCTTCAGTCCAGATTCCCAAAGATGCACAGATCCTGCAGTACCTTCTGTAGCAGTGACTGACTGCTAGACATACTGCTGAGAACCACCTCCAACTTAAAACAAGCATCAAGGGAACACTAAGTTTCTAAGGAAGGGGTCTGAACAGGTCCATCTGTTTTAGCTAGGTATGAACTCCAAAGGAAACAGACCTCATTTATCTAAACAGCTGCTCTGGCAAGCATCACTACTGTCCCACTCTAGGCTGAGGCATGAACTCCATGAACCATCTCTGAAATTGTCATCTGTCCATCTCTTCTGTTCCTTTATCCCAAGAAATAGGGAAGATTCAGTAATTTCTCATAGAGATCAAAGGGTCCATGTCTTATGAAATTGTTCACTTGTCAGGATCCTACCTTAGGCTGTGGGACACAAAAATCAATTTTCTCCTCAGTCTGAAAGGACTCAAAACAGCACTTAAAAGCAGGCTACTTTGTTATGTATTCGGAGAGATTAAGTCTACAGCTTTGATAAGTGGTATAAGCCCTGCAAACAAAAGGGCAGAGTGGGGTTGCTCTCTTCCTCTTGTGTTTTAGTCATTTTCAGGTCTGTTAAATATTGTCAGAGGTACTTGCTTATCTGCAAGATGAGATTGGTGGAACAATTCTTAAAATTGTGAATTTCACTGGATCTCAGGCATTTTATAAGGGTGCTGAGCTGTGCAACAGTGAGAGGGAAGAATCTCTGTGGGGCTGTCCACAAGCATTATTTATTATAAAAGGGAATACAATAGAAGCAGATAATTAGAGAAAATGAATTAACAAATTCTAAGCACACATAGATAATTAATAAATTCTAGGCACACATTTTTAGATTTTGAGTGCCTGTGGGATTAGATAGTAGCTAATCAGTCACTTGGCAATCAAAAGGCATGATTTGGATCTATCACCTCTAGACTGCTTGCTGGTACACAAGTGAAATGCATCCTGTATCTTGGCCATTGTTTGATCTAACATGCTGGACAGGGCATCACCTTCTACATTACTTCTCTGCATCTGCCTGGTGACACTAGGATATCCCTAAGGGCTTACATACCTTCAAGTGTTCAGCATATTTTGTTTGTATTCTCACAGCAACCAAGGCTCACAAGAACAATTTTACAGTGTTTGTTTGTCTTTTGAATTCAGGAACCTGAAAGACAGTATATGCACATAGGAACTATGGTGGAGTTTGCATTTGCCTTGGTGGCAAAACTGGATGTCATAAACAAGCATTCATTCAATGACTTCAAGTTACGAGTAGGTGAGTAGCACAGGATTCTTAGGAGAATATCATAGACAAGGGGGAGAATTCAGTGCAAAGTACCAGCTGATTAAAGTAATGGTAGGACTGACCAAAAGGACCATGATAGCAAACAGCACCATCTTTACCCTGTTTAAAAGCAGCCTATATGGTATTGCCCATCAACCCCTACAGTGTTTCAAGGCTAGACTTCGAAAAGGGCAATATTCCTATTTAAAGAATTGTTGAAAAAAATGTGTTCATGTGGTTCCAAATGGTTTTATGGTAACTCTGTAAAAATTATTGTAGAGGTTATAAGCCATACATTTTGGAAGTTTAAAAATACCAAAAGAATAAACAAGAAAACTTCAGACTGGGCTTTGCAAAACTGTATAAATGGTTTTTCAGAGGACAAGAGCCATAAAGAGCCAGTGAGGCTGGAGTTTGAAATATTTTAAGTGTACTAAATTCAAGCAAGCACACAAAAATGCACTCTTTCCTTTGCAATGTTAGACAAGAGAAAGTATTTGTCTTTATTATTTAGATAAAAGCAAAGGTGAGTAGTTATTTGTCTTGGAAAGAGGTATCCCTTATGTTTCAGTTTCTAATTGCTTCTCCTTGTGCATCCTGGTATTTTTAAAAAGAAATAGACAGCTGCAGTAAGCAGTAGAAAAAATGATGAAATAAATTAATTCAGAGCTGGTTAAGAACCATATGTTCCAAAATATTTCCTGATAGCAGTGCACAGCAGTTTCACAATGCAATATGTAATGTGGAAAGTGTGAAATGAAAACAGTAAACAAATATTGAAAACCCATAAATTCTGTAAACGTGTCAGAAGTATTTGACTTCCAACAGTTATTCTCCTGTCTTGTCTTTTTCTTCCTGTGCTGCTTGTTTTTCATTTCAGCTACTCCTCTCAAGTCTATTGCTGCTGGATGCCGGGGCTACATCTGCATATTGTTTTAAGCAGTACTGAGTCCTTATAAGTGGGCATCATGAAGCAAAATAAAACACTCACTTTGGATTTTTACAGTTCTTGCTAAAGATTACTGAGAACTCAGACTCCTTTGCTTCCTGAAATAAAAAAATGTTTTGACTCTAAAAAGAGATACAGGCCCCGAAGTGGTATTTGTGCCACCATAATCCAACATAGGCACTACTGAGATCTTCATTTTTGCTGTACTTCTCCACTTCCCACCACTGGATGATGAAAGCCTCTGATATCCATACTAATTATAGCTACAGAAACATTTAACAAATACTTCTGATCTAGTCCCCACTGTAGGACTTGTACCCAAACTGCCCTTTGTAAAACTGACTCCGTTGGCCAGCATCTAACTCTGAAATTTTTGCAACTCGTTAGAGGTCTCAGCTTTCATAATTTTCTGTAAGTGCCCAAAATGCTAGTGTGATTTAGGAAGTATACGCTGCTCTGATCTTGTCAGGCTAAGGAGGGGAGAATCTAGATGATATTTTAGGCAGTCCTCCCCTTCTGCAAGTTGAGGTGCTCGATTTATGACACAAGCTCAGATATGCTTTTGCGGCAGGTTTTGCACAGGTATTACTTCCTTCCAGAAGAGAGGCTGGTGTGTTGTTTTACATATAACTTCATAGAACATTTGTCTGTGTTTTAGATTACTTGGTTTTGGTTCCTGGTTTTGGGTGAGGCTAGGCCATGAGCCCATGCTGTAGAATACTTCAGAATAATCATGGAATTCCTGAATAATCATGGAATGATTAAATATTGGTTTGGATATGAGAAAGAGATGGCTGATATCACCCTCTGTTAGAGCATTCACCTGTAGTGGGAGTACTACTATTCCAGCCTTGCCCCAACAAACATTCGTGTCATGCAAAAAAGACCAACACCAGCATGAATGACATAGAGCAGCATATCCCACAATGCTTAGGTGGCCAGAACACATTCCTAAGAGACACTGGTAGAAGTTCCCTCAAAAAAGGAGGGATCTGCAGTTGAGTCTTGAGCGCCTGAGGTATTTCTCAAACTATCAACAATGGTGGTTCAGGAAGGAGGTAAAAAAAGTAGTCCCTTCCAAACCACTGTATTTTCTAAGAAAATCCTACTGCACTTCCCCAGTTTCTGGACCATGGCTACACACATCTCTTCAATATTCCCTGCTAGCCAGACTGAGCTACCCAGCAGATGGCTTTTGTGGACTCCAGTCTTAGTTCCCCAGTGCTTTCTACAAGCTATATGCCATGAAGTAAAAAAAAAAACCATCCATGGCTCAGTTGTTAATACAAAGTGTTGCAAGGCCCAAGTCCCTTTGTCCATTTAACCCTAAACACTTAGACAAATATATATCAGTTTCCATTTTTTATCTTGTAATGTTTGCATATTTCCCAATTTAACTTCTACAGTCACATTTTTCAGGGTTTCCAAGTGGACTGATAGTGTAGTTGCTGGCCTGTGCTGCCATGTTACATACCAGCTAAGCCATCTCTGAGATCCCTCTCCATCCTACAATCAAATCACACTTTAATTTTGCTGCATGGATGAATATCTACTGATGGTTTCTGTCAAGGAATTAACAGAAATTAGTTATGATCCATTGAGATAAATTTAGAAATCCAAATAACTGACTTCTTCAGGGTTTATTTCTCATTAGGCATAACCTGGCTTTCCTTCTCATTGGTATATACTGCTACAATTATAGTACATTTGATGCTGGTTAACAACAGTACTTTGGATTTTGCCTCCTAGTTTCTTTCCTTACTAGCAGAGTTCAACTCACTCCCTTCACTGATGTTATGCAGGTTACCAGGTGACTGCAAGATAAAAAATGCCCAGAGTCTAATGAGGGACTATATTGTTCTACCATATTGTTCTCCTCCATGCTTAATCAAATTATTTGAATACATATATATATATATATATTGCAGATCTTTAGTACCGTTCTATGGTCAGTCCAGCCTTCAGAATAAGGCTTCAAATCCTTTCAGTTTATTTGCATTAGTTTATTCTGCATTTAAGAAGCAAAGAAGCGATAAAAGTATCTTGATTGGGCCATCAACTATGCTGCTCTATGCTATCAGCTGTTTCAGAGAGGAGCCCTTTTCACCACAAGTAGAAATTGAGAGATTCTTGTATATCTGTTTTCCCAGGCGCTGCTCTCAACCCCCAGTGTGGTCCTCATGCTACATATTAAAGGCAGCAGCAGGTTATTAGGAGGCCAGTGGTTGAAAATAGCAAATTACACAGGATGGGAGAGAGCTGTAAAACTAAGATTAGATGAACTGACTTTTGGCATTTTTATAACTAACATTCTCCTGCCATAAATGGTTGATAAAAGCATGGTGAAAAACTGTTTGCTGCTGTAGTCACTGTTCAGCAAGGGCCAAATGCTGCATTCATTGATTTGCTATATGTCAGACGCAGTGTGTGACCTTTTTTGGTGGATCTTCACAGAATCACAGAATCAATTAAGTTGGAAAAGACCTCTGAGATCATCAAGTCTGACCTATGACTGAACACCCCCATGTCAACTAGACTACAGCACCAAGTGCTACGTTCAGTCTTTTCTTAAACACCTCCAGGGACAGTGACTCCACCACCTCCCTGGGCAGCTCCTTCCAATGTCTAGTCACCCTTCATGTGACGCAATTCCTCCTAATGATCACCTAAATCTTCCCTGGCACTGCTTGAAACTGTCGTCTTATCCTGTCACTGTTTGCCTGGGAGAAGAAAGCAATCCTCACCTGGCTGCAGCTTCCTTTCAGATAGCTGTAGGGAGTGATAAGGCTTCCCCTGAGCCTCATTTTCAAGGCTAAGCAGCTCCAGCTTCCTCAGAGGCTCCTCACAGGACTTGTGCTCCAGGGCCTTCACCAGCTTTGTTGCCTTTCTCTTCATTGGTAATTTTAAGTTCTGATTTTTTTCAGGTATAAACCATGGACCTGTAATAGCTGGAGTAATTGGAGCTCAAAAACCACAATATGATATATGGGGCAATACAGTAAATGTGGCCAGCAGGATGGACAGCACTGGTGTCTTAGATAAAATACAGGTAAGTCTTGATTTTGTGGTAGTGGGCTTTCACCTAAAATGGTAGACTGGTCTAAAGTTTGGTTCACCTTCAGTTATGCGAGAAACAGGTACCAGCAGCTCTGAAAGGCGATACTAACCATTACCTTACCATCACTTCATTTATGCAGACTTAGTAGTTGTAGAAAGATGGGGAAGCTTGGGTCTACTCAGGTGAAAATAAGCTCCTGAAGCTGAAGAAAGTGCCATGTGAGGAAGAGTATTGTCCCTAGTTCCATTTAGCTATCTAGAAGCTCTCTGCTGGCAACCCTGGGTACAGAAGTGGTTACATCAGATTTGATACTTCATGTAAGTGATAAGAATGGGCATCCAGCAACAGACTGCTTGAAAGCTAGGGTGTTCAAAGCTCACTCGAGACCCTTAAAGGCCTTAAGAGAATCACAGAAAATGCCTTATAACTGAACAGAACATTATGTTATCTTCACACTCCAGAAGAAGATTCTGCTCTGCTTTGTTATCAACACTGGCTGTATTACTGTATTGTTGCAGGTTACAGAGGAAACAAACAACGTCCTGCAAACACTGGGTTACACGAGCACCTGCAGAGGAATAATAAATGTAAAAGGAAAAGGAGAATTAAAGACATACTTTGTACATACAGAAATGACAAGATCCCTGTCACAAGGGAACATGGCATCTTGAAGATGCTTGTATGTGTCATCAGTACCATATTTTCAGGAAAGTATCACGCACTTTTTAAATTACATTTTGGCCCTTAACATGCGTGCTATTTTCTGGTATGTGGCACTTATTTTAATATGGCTGCAGAATAGTCCCATGAGCCATCATTTTGCACCTTGATATTTCTATGTTCAAGGACAGTTGTGATGTACATGATAGGACTAGAAGATTGTACTGCTACTTGCACTGTTATTCAAAGACAAGAAAAGAAGGAGATAACACATCCTGAAAGGACTAAAGAGAAGTGTTAGGGACAAATGTGGGGAAAAAAGGCAATAAAGCTAGGGGTACATACCATTTTCTGATGCATGGTGTTTTCTGGAAAATACAGTCGCTCCTCAATAGCATTCACTAATCTGGTATTAAAGTATACATTATTGTAAATAAGTTTATTCTGTCCACACATGATTTGGATGTGATCACCAGTTGCATCTCATAGCCAGGGACACGTTGGGTGGCGTTCTTTCTGAAGAGAGAACAATGCTGGAATAGTTTTGTACAAACGTGTCAAAATGTTTTGAGGGTATTGTCTTTTGTAAGGTTAATTCATTAAAAGTTTATACGTACTTTGTCTTACTGTTGCTGTCTCTTAGTTTTGCATCCTTCCTTGGCTTCTGTCACTTTAAAGCTGCGTGTTTTCTGCTGCTGCCACTGCTTTTTATTCAGTAGTTAATGTTGAGGCAGGCTATGGCCAGCTATCTCAACAGCCTTGGCCAATAATAACTGCTAGACTTCCTATTGCCTTTCAGAAAATAAAACACCTCTACTGTCTTCAGTCATGGGTGGCATCCTAGGCACTTTGCTACAGAAGACTTACCTCAAATCCATAAACACAAGAAATGTGGGGGATACTGAAAACAGTAGCAGTGCTGCTACCTAACACCTGGTTCGTAATGCTTAAACAGGAGAAGCTGTACAAGAGAAGAAAACCTTCTGTTTTGCACTTTGACAACCTCTTTTGCCCTTGCATGCCTTTCACTTAATCTTCACAATGCTGGATTTTATGGGATATTTAAAGTAATAATCTCATTTATCATTTAAAGTAATAGTCTCATTTACACTCACTAGGATATGAGTACAAATAAAATGCTATTTTGTGGATATTTGAGATTAATTTAAATCCCTTTGAATTGAAAGTATCATACTTGCAGAGTTTCAAAGATGAGCCAGGTGAAAGACAGTAAAAGTAGGTAATTTTACTGTTGATACTCCTTTGATGTACAGATACTAACGATTAAGTTTTGTGTTGTTGTAATCAATTCTTTTAGTCATGGCATCCTAACAAGTAAACAATACTATTTATAAAATAGCATATAATTACAAGATTTTTTCCTAAGTGATACCATATGAATATGGAAATCAGCTTATGCACTGTTACCTCTGCCATGTTATTGAAATGTAAAAAGAATTCAGACTGCTCATTCATGAAACATACATATACATTTGTATATCATCTGTATCCTTTCTGAAGTTCTCAAAATTCTAGGTCACAAATACATGGCATCAGTCCAGTCTCACTGAATGTGGCATAGTTTACTCACAGCAGCCATCTGCCCACTAGTGAACTGAAATGACAGTACATTTCAAAGTGACTAATTTGCAGTTAAACAGACAATCTGAATTTTGATCCCCTTTCTAAAAGCAAAATGTAAGTTATTTCATTTACGTTCAACATAACACACTTGATTTTTTTATCCAGTCCTGAGACTTTTAAACAATAATTTTTCAAGACAGGTGCTCAGTCAAATAAAATCTCGTGAAAAATATTTTTGTTGTCTTTATGATTTCTTCTTTTTAATAATTAAGATAAATGTTTTCCAATGGACTTAAAGACTTTCCATGGCTGCTCATATGGCTGCAAAACCAGTGTCCCAGTCATTGGCTAGCTGTCAGTTAGCTATGTCACTTAAGATTTCTCCTAAATCCCTCCTTGCTACTTACTACAAATTTGTCCTAGGAACACTGAAATAAGTTATTGATCTCCTTCTTAGACTTTGAATGTTCTCTGGGCCTATAAAATCACAGTGGTATTACCACTGTGTATAGGTATTACCTATAAAATCACAGGTCAATGCAATAATTTCTTACTGTGGAGAAAAACCCTTATGTAAAGTTGATTCCAGTATATTGTCGCATATGTGTGCAGTTTTGTCTCAGTTTGTAAGACAGGTATCTGTTAAGAAAGGCAGGAACCTCCCTTGAAATGAAAGAAAAAAAAAAGAAAATGTAAGCCTCCCCCCTTTCCCTCTGAATAATTATATTTTGAAAACACGGGGCTCTCAGGCAGAGATATGGGAATAGGAATAACAGTTCTTTACTAATATATATAATAAGGTAAACCAACAACAATAACTACAGTATTAACAACAGAACAGAGCAGGGACCTCGTCTCGGCTGAGACAGGAAAAGTGGAGGAGAGGCGGTGCCTCACAAACCCCTCANATTAACAACAGAACAGAGCAGGGACCTCGTCTCGGCTGAGACAGGAAAAGTGGAGGAGAGGCGGTGCCTCACAAACCCCTCAGCTGGCACTCAGTCCCGGAGTTCCTGCAGGGCTCTGAGAAACACCTCGCTGGGATGGCAGGGATGAGCAGAAAGTCCTGGGCCAGTGGATGAGAGGGATCAGCAGCTCTACTGTGGCAGCTGGTGCTGCAGCATGTCCAGCAGGACAGGGGTGCAACGGCCACAAACGAAGAAGAAGAAGAAGAAGAAGAAGAAGAAGAAGAAGAAGAAGAAGAAGACGCTCCATCTGGATGATGGCAAAAATCCTCCTCCCCCAGCAGAAACAGCTCCAAGAGTGTCTGTCCCACTCCCCTGCAGAAGGACCCAAGAAGCCCCACTCCCTTCCAGCTGCCCCCCAGGCCCAGCTGATTCTTTGTAATTTTTAAGCACCTGAGAAGTACCAACCATCAAGGATTCTCTCAGCTAAATGGGGAAAAATTCCACTAGCTGAGAAAGGAACACAAAAAGGACACCTAACCTCCAACAAGGTTTCAGGTATAACCTGTGCATTCAGGATTTTGCTTTCATTTGTATTCTTGCACATCATTAACAAACCTTGTACCTAATTCCACAGCCTTGTTTCTGTGATTTTTATAAATGTTAAACAACATTATTTCTGTAAGCTATGAAATCTTAAAACTTCTGAATGGTGAGCTGACTAGTCCAATGAAATATAGAGGAAGGTGTATATGTGACTTCGAAGAGAATGTTGGAAATACCCGTGTTCAAAGCATTCAAATTTCACTGGTGTTCTTCTCTCCTTTAGTAATTTAATTTAGACTCTTGCAGCCAAATCCTGCTAGAGAACAAGAAAGTGGGCAAAAGATATATGTATCTTTCCCCCAACAAAGAAAGGCTCATACCATCCTCTCTAGCCTTCAGTTGCTGAGCAACTCTTTCTAGAGCTGAGAAGCTATTTGTATTTAATAAATACTCATCTTCCAATGCATTCTACATCTACTGGTTATACTGGCTTATTTTTCCTCTGTCTAGATTCACTTACGGAAAGAACTTTATTTCCTGCTCCTGCAGCAATTTCAGCCTCAGTAACTGGATATAACACTACGCACGTATCAGCCCATAACCTGAAAATGACAATGATGTATATCAGTATTTGACATTCAATATATTCCATATCATGGTAAGATTCATCAAGTTCTACAGCTTCCATACTGGTCACATAGGTTACAGCTCATTAGTGAAACATAGAGTGGGACTTCCAAAAGTATGATGCAAATGCATTTCACACTGTAAGGCAGAAGCCAAAAGATCAATGTAAGAGTGATTCACTGTGGTCTGGGAAAAAGAAAATCAAATGGGAACACCTGGAAAGCCTGCTGGAATTCTTTTTCCAAGTCAGTGCTTTGCTCCAATTTTTGGAGAGCTACCAAAGGACAGGAAGAAAGACTAGATTTGCAAATACTTTTATAAACTATGGAAATAGTTTGGATTACCTGTAAATAAATGCTATTTAGTTGATGTTTCTAAAGAGAGACATTAGCGTTTTATTCATGCTATGTGAAAAGCATTTTTCATTTTCTTATATTCATATATGCTTTATTTTGTAAAATATCTACAAATCCTCCCTTTTCCCACTAAGACACAGGTAGTTCAGTCTGCTTGTCTCTAAAGCAATGTAAGGGAAAGCCTGTTGAGTTCCTGTTAAATCATATTATTATCTTATATTTTAATATGTAGTTTTTCTTCTTGTTGTGGTTATGTATGAATATACACAAATTTTTATTTTTCAGATAGCAGATTCTAGGTGTAGATAGTACCCATCAAGGCTTTTTACAGGTGAAACCCAAACAATTTCAAGTCTGGAGACTTTTTGTTTTATTCTTAACTTTTTGTCTAAATTAGCAGAGTGATTCTGAGGAGAAAATGTAGAATTGTAGATGTTTGTGCCTTAAGTAAAATATGTAACCAAGAGATCATTTTTTGTTCTTTGAAGTAATTCAGATTTGTATGGATTTGTCAAAAATGGTCTATAAATCAACTACAATTAGTTCACCCTAAAGTTTGCAACGTATTAATTTATGCATTTTCAAATCTAGAGGCAGGAATTATTCAGGTCAATGTAATTTTTGATATGTCAAATATCGACCATGAAGAGAGACGGGGAGACTGACTGGTCATCAGAATCCGATTTTATTGGGAACTTACAAGGACTTATATACTGTTTCAGGAGACTAACAATGAAGCAGGCAAGGTATCATGATTAATGCAATTATTATCAAAATCACCACATGCAAACCTATCCTAAAAATATCCCTTAGCCAGGGTGTTAAACCCCAGCCACTAAATCAGCTACCTAGCCAAGATCCAGATTCTACTTTCAGC